>CAJQZM010040860.1:0-41555 GCA_907164665.1 Colias nastes | reverse complement strand
GCCATCTATGAGATTTCATTAAAATCAAATCAATTTACATAATATTAGCGCTTCTTGGAAATTCATAATATTATTATGATGTTGGTGAGGTTGTTTTTTTTTTAAAGTTAAATAAATAATTCATATCTTCCCAGAGTCGCGAGTGCGCTTATATTTCATGTGAATATACTAAATTTTTTATAAGTGAGGGTAGATGTTTATTATTTGATGTCAAACAAGACACCATTACAGTTAATATAGGTAATAGTAGATAACAGTGATTGTGTTAGACTCATGTTTTTAATTAGTTAAAGTTATGACAAAATAAGAAAATGATTAAATTTTTTTTGTATGTATTTGTATGTATAATTTTTACAAGATATTTTTACAAGACTATATTAAACGCCCAAAGAAGGTCACTTTAGTTCTTGATAAAACTTTATTTGTTAGTAGCTTTTTAATAAAATTAGGTACAGTTATCTTTTGATTTTTTTTATTTACAGATTCAATGTTCATAAAAATTGACGATTTGCCTGAGGATGTAGTGGAAATTAGTAACCTTGCGCGTGGTCAATCATCATCAATACATATAATAAAATTCTAGAAAAGATCACTTTTCTGTTCGTCTGTACAATGAAAATATGAAAAAAAAAATTAGCAGGGGTTTTTATTAAATCGATCCCAAACCCAAAACTGTAGTTAAAATTTTTTTTGTCTGTTTGTCTGTATGTTTGTGCACGCTAATCTCAAAAACGGCTCATCCAATTAGGATGCTGTTTTCACTATATTGAGGTAATCTTCATTTAACATTTAGTGTTTATTTCATGTTAATCGGTTCGTAAATAAAAAAGTTATGACCATTTAAGTATTCACGGCGAACATTTGCAAAGGCATTCTATTGTACACTATACAATGTACGATAAAACGTAAGTTATCTGTTATACGCTATAGTTATTCCTTATAAATGTCCAGGTGATCATATCGAAAGTCCCCAAGGGTGGGGGGGTAAGCTGAGGTAGTAGGGGGGGAGGGGTCAAATTAGAATTATGCTTACTACTAGGTAAATTTTATACATAAAATGTCCTTTAAATTATGTCGTATTATATTTTTAACCCCCGACGCAAAAAGGTGGGTGATAAGTGTTTGACCGCTATGTGTGTCTGTGTGTGTGTGTGTGTCTGTTTGTGCCACCGTAGCTTGCTAACAGGTAATCCGAATTAGATGCGGTTTTGTTGTTATTTTGTTGTTGTTACAGCATATTTTCCGACGCTGGTTCTTAGATAAAGTGTATCAAAATCGGTTCATCCATTTATCATACCTAGGTATATAGAGGTAAAAGTGGGAATGTGGGAAAAAATATTAGTTATATTTTTATCCAATTCGGTTTATCCATTTATTAGATTACAGCGGTAAACGTGGGAATGAACAATAATCGAATATGCTCAAATAATATAAGTACTCAAGCAGCATATCAAAATATGAAAGAGCAACGTGTGAATTACAATTAGTAATGTTTTATCGAAATCGGTTCATCCGTTTATTACATATAGGGCACTTTAGGGGTGACAGTGGTTAGATAAATAAACCAAATGGAGCATCAAACTACAGGATATGACGTGTAGATATAGGTACAATTAGAAAATATGGTTTACATCAAAATCGGTTCTGCCATTTACTAGGGGTGGAAAGGGAAGGGTTGAAAGTCTGTGAAAGAAGAGGGGGATATAGGAGCGAGAGGATAGCCACACCCTGGAAATTTTGAACTCTACTCAAAGCCACATAGGTTGGCCCTTGGCAATTTTTTTTCCTAAAGATATCACTTCTTTTGCCACTGTGGTCCATTACAATTTGTGCACGGTTACGGCCCAACTTAAAAGATGTCAAGGAGCAACAAACTTATAGATATCAATATGATGTAGGAATGTAATATGGAGGTAGAGGTAGATTTTGCTCACTTGAAAATATTACATGAAAATAAGAAACCGAAGTTAAAAATTTAAAAATTAAAAAAAAAACCCAACGCAACGAAGGAAAAGGAATAAATAATAATTTCACAAACTTCCCGACGATCTTTAAAATTAAGTACCATTATAAAAAAAATATAATATATATCATTTATGATAACTTTAAGTATGATAATGATGGTATGGCAGCCCCGACGACTTTGTTTTTTTATTTTTATTAATATTTAAAATGGTATTTATTTTTAAAGATCTTCGGGAAGTTTGTAAAATTATTTATTCCTTTTTCTATGTACTTTTCTTCGTTGCGTTGGGTTTTTTTTTTTAATTTAATTTTTATTGCATGGTCTAAACGGTTTATTTACTACAGGCGTGAGACAGGAAAGATCTGAGCGCTGAGGAATCTGAGCGCTACGAAAAATCTATTTTTTCATTCACTGATCTCAAAAAAAAAAATTCCAAGGACCAGAACGACAGGAAATTTTAATATTTTATTCTAATTGTGTTTTGCACAATTTTGTTAAATTGCGACTGGATGAAAATTTTGTTCGTGGTCGTCGTCGTCGTTGGTAGGGTGAACAAATCCTTAGCAAAACATCATACATTCATACGCTTATGTCAATTAGTATCGATAGCGGATTCTATTCCTTTGCGTTTTGACGTTTATCTCGGCGCTCAGTTGCTGCACGATATATTGTCAAAAACATCCATATAAGGAAGGAAGAAAAATAAATTTGCTCCCTTCCCCCATGGTGCCTAAAAATAATATGACATAATTTAAAATAAATTTTACGTAGAAAATTAATAAGGCATTTATTTTTTTTATTTTTTAGCTCAGTTTAGTAAAAAATTTTACTAACAGTTCTTTTAATTATTTATGGTATGTTTATTCAATAAAAGTTAAGTAGTAACTACTATGCAGTCACTATTCCACGCGGACGAAGTCGCGGGCACAGCTAGTGAAAAATAAACTTGTAAATCGCCTTTTGTTTTCTTACAATTTTCTTAGTTTATGATTGTATCACAAATTGTGCATCGCATATAACATACAACTTTCAGAAATAGTTTAATTTTAAAATAAATGATTCGTGAAAACATGAAGTTATTAGATATTGAAATTACATTTCAATCCTTAAAAAGATTATCACAGAATATTTTTAAAGGAACATCTCCTAAAGGTATAAACTTAGTTTCCAACAGTTGGGATGGATTCAATAATCGTTTTACCAAGCGAAACTGGACTTTCATTATTTGAAATAGAGTTTAATTTTAAAGCATTAAAATGTCTCAGGTCTAAGGTCGAGATAAGTCAATATAATTACATCAAACACATGCGGGTATTATCTCTGTAAACATGTACTTTGGAAATTTTCACACCTCAGTGGTGTGAAGGGGATAAAAATGTGATTTTACGTATTTTAGTTAAAAATTAAGGGTTTATTTGAAGATGAGATTACTTACAGCCGCTTCCAAACTTCTAGATGTATTCTTTTGAGCTAATTTGTCACTTTAATTATAAATAACAGGAAATAACATACAAAAATTTTCGTCACAAACTGTCATACAGATAATCGTTATCAGCAAGTCATAAAATAGCTTTAATTTCTTTTCAATAAATTAAGATAAACTATTCCGATTTTGTAAATATGAAATAATAAGTAATTCTTTTAACATTTATTGGATAGCTTATACCATGGGAACTCTACTATTGTTCAACATTATATTATAGATGTTTCTTTCAAAATATAAATACGAATTAATGTAATAATTGCAATTTTTTTTAATAATTTAAATATATGTTATAGACAAAACATAATATAAGGGAATCGAAATCCAGAAATTGGAAATGGAGGGAAATTGAAATCGTCAGATGACCTATATAGCTTTGGAATTTTTCCACCCTGGAATTAATACTGCTTTAAGACATCACGGTACCGTTTTTATTGAATATTAAATCAGTGACCTTTTCGTCAATGGGGTCGTTACAAATCAACATATTTCTAATTAATTGTCCTATAAAAATTTCCTTAATAACAACATTGACTAAATACAAAAATGAATGAATTAAACTGACTTCAGAATCAGAAAAATTAGAAATAACAAAAATAAAATAGACAAAAGTTTGAAATAAAAATTGAACAGAATTCCTCTTTATTCAAATGGATTTTGTGAACTCGTTGAAATATTTTCTAACTGTTTTTATCAGAAAGTGATAAAATTACATCAGTGTTTCTTTTTTCCATAGAATTTTATATGAAAATTATGTTATCAGAGAATGAATTAACTTTCTCTATAACTAGAATATTATGAATATGAAAGTATGTTTGTTTATAACTTTCGTTTTACAACTGAGCGATTTGATGGTATGATTTTTTTATGTCTGGAAATAGTTAGGATGCTATATTATAGTCTACTTTTTACTGCTTTGAAACAACCCAATTTCCATGGGATATTTTTAAATAAACAAAACAGACGAAGCCGTGCGTAACAGCTTATATTATAATAAGATAGGAGAACTTAAAAAGTAAGCTCGTTATATCATCACTACATAGGTAGTATAAAACAAAGTCGCTTTCTCTGTCCCTATGTCCCTTTGTATGCTTAAATCTTTAAAACTACGCAACGGATTTTTATGCGGTTTTTTTTAATAGATAGAGTGATTCAAGAGGAAGGTTTTATTATGTAATTTATTAGGTTTTAGACAAAGCGGGCGGTAAGCTAGTAACATATAAATAAACAAAACACCAAACTTTGGTTTTAGACGCTGTAAACCAATACTTTCGCTACAAAGTAGTTTGGATATAAATTTTTATTACCGGTCCTATAAGAATTTAGGAGGGTCGAAGTTTATTCTGTTTGTTTGTAACTATTTCATTAAGATTGAGATCTACAGTCCCATGTCCCCTGGTGGGGCATGGGTGATATGTGGAACAGGATAATGGCTTTTCTTTGTAAATAAAATTTCATATCGAATTTATTCAAATAACTTTTCGTTTTGCATGTTCGTTATATGTGATACATTGAGACATATTTGAGGAATGATCTCGGAAATAAAGCTAAGAGTTTGTTAGTTTGTTCGTTGATGTATGTAATTTGGTATACCAAATTCGATAGATGCTCGACTGGATTTAGATAAAGCACTTTAAATGTCAGTTGACAATGGTTGTCTCAAGTGTGTGTAAATCCAGTGCAGGCTTGTAATGTATTTAAGCTACGAAAATAAAAGTGCCGAGCACACGTGTCAGAAGTGAAACTTCTTTGGTAAGATTCAAAGATACTATAATCGTCGCCTGCATGACGTGGCAGTATTGCCATGACCATGAAATTTTACTCTCAACGCACCTAAAGAAATTTCACTTCAAAAATTGTACTAAAATACCTATAGATGTTAAACTAAACAGTATCGCATAAGATAAGAATATATTATGTACATATTCGTATTGTAAAAGAATATAATTTACATTTCTCGTTCAATAGTTGTGAACGCTTTGCTTCTCTCACGGACAACTTGTATAGTATCAATTTTAGAACGGCGGTTGCAGTTTTGATGTTCCTTTGTGGTAATAATTGGTATTTGTTGAATATCCAGAATAATTATATCTTCAATCCATACTAATATTATAAATGCGAAAGTAACTCTGTCTGTCTGTCTGTTACTCAATCACGCCTAAACTACTGAACCAATTTTCATGAAATTTGGTATGGAGATATTTTGATACCCGAGAAAGGACATAGGCTACTTTTTATCCCGGGAAAATGACGCAATCCCGGAAATCCCACGGGAACGGGAACTATGCGGGTTTTTCTTTGACTGCGCGGGCGAGGCCGCGGGCGGAAACCTAGTAGTTTATAATTTAGAGGGGTAAGGAAGTGAGTTGTTTGAGGTACTATATAAATATAATATTATGAAACAATATTAAATGTTGGTGATATTTTTATGTGAATGAAAAATCAAAGACAAAATGTTCGGTTTTTATCGTTAAGAATATGAGTGAATTGTCGACTGTTTGGACAGAACTTATTTTTAAGCTATTGCATAGCTTCTATCGCGGGCCTTGAGTGCGGGGACCGAATCGAGAAATTCCGTAACGAAAAAACCTCACGCTCACCACTCCGACGGGTGGAGGTGTGGCTTGAAGGCATAGCATGCAATAGCTTTACCGCGGCAGTCCCCGAGTGCCACACGTCGTTTTTTTTTATTTATTCTATAGAAGAAGAAAAACCCAGCGATTTAAGATTATTTATATTTTAAATAAACTTAAAGTCTGGTCCACGTCCTGTCGGCTTTCTTAATACATTAAAGGATGCCATTAAAATATCAATGTGTTTTTTATGAGTCTTTGCCATATATTGATCTCCATTCATATTGTATCAATGAAAATTAAACTGCATATAATAGTTATGGATTCATTGTTTGAAGATTTATAGTTAAGACATACAAGGCGGGAATTAGGTCATCTGAATTTATTAACGTTTGTTTAAAAGTACCTTTCAGCCTTTAAGTAATCCTCCTGCCGAACATTTTAGTCAATTAGATAGGTATAAAATATATGTGAATTGTCAAATAATTCTAGAAATACTATTATACTATTATATAAATCTTTAATTGAAATATGTATTTGAATAATAAGCTGTAATTAGCATTTCAATCCATATAAAATAATTAATAATGCACATTTAATAAAATCTTTAACCTGCATTTTATTTAACTCTATCATTATTTTGCACAAAACCACCAACAAGCTGTAATATTTAAACTAAATGGATTAACCATGTATACTGAAAATGGCCTGAAGTTATATTCTGTGAAACAGAATACAGAGATGCGAGTATATTATCTTAAATAATTATTTGCAGTCTCTTCAGCACAGATAATAAAATAATACTATACTAGTATCTATAGATACACTAATTGTATGAAATGACAAAGAATAATGGTAAGAATAAAACAAGTTTCAAGATGTATTGAATAGATTAGGTAGATAATACAAAAATTAATATTGTTTTTATGTTGTAAAAAACCGCTTAAAAATAGCGCTTTATTAACTAGATGCGTTATTATTAACATTTATTTCAATGTTAGAAGGTTTTGCAACAACCCAATTGCTTTTTACATTTTTAGACTGAAAAAGTATTACCACAGATAATATAATACTGGTGTAACTATGCTTTTTAAAATTTTCCCTTTTTATTACATTCCTTAATTTTGCCATTGCAATGTAGTATTTATTTGTTCTAATTCTTATTTATATTTATAAAACATAGTAAGCATCGTATTATCAGTCCCTTCAAATTGGGTTCGCGTAGGTGAAAAATTTGTGATAAAATTTATTTAGTATCATCCACAATCCGTTTAAACCCAAAGAGATCCTCAGCGAAATACATTTTATTTTTCACGACCAATTTCCACCGTTTTGATTATTTTATTGAGGGGTCTGCGGTTTCCCGCCAAAATTTCCCGCTAAAATTGTATTGATTCAGCAAAAAATACGTGTCATGTTGCGTCTGTGACGCCTGTCTGAGCTGATTTTTCAGCTAGTACATTTATACGTGATTTTCGTACTTATTTACTGGAAAAATACGTCTAGAATAACTTTCTATATTTATTTTATTGAATAACATGATTACGTTTAGAAAACTCAATAAATGAGACGGGAATGTAAGTAATTTGTTAGAGGATGATACGTTTGATTTGGTAACTTTCTAGAGTTCAGTATGATTGCATATTTCATAGAAATTTATCTATTTTTGTTTGTTTGTTTTAAAAGATCTATAAAGTACGCACTTTTTGAATTCAAAGCTTAAATTTTAATGTGTTATATATTTTAATATCAAAGAATAATAAATAAACAAAAAATATTTTTTTTAGTATTGCAACTCATCCAACAAAAAAATGTTTAATTCATATTTCATTGCCTACAGGTATCATAAAAATTACATAGTACAGTATTAAATTGTAGAAACCAAAGCTAGTGTGTTTAAGATTATGTTACAATTCATTTGATAATATTTAATTTTAACAGTTAATTTGATATTTCATGCCGTAAGCACATTATAAAAATAATTATTTAAACATGGTTACAACCAAAACAAAAACTTGCTACATTGTAATGTAAACTGTTATAAATTGATACTATCAACTCTACATAAACTGCGACTCGCTAATTATGAAATTGAGTGACAAGGGATGGGCTGTAGTTTACTTTTGTAATTAAAAACTCGCATATGACAATAACCCTATACTGTCTATCAACTAAAATCACCCTTAGTCCTTTGTAATAAGAGCGATGTTAGTAAACATTGAATTTATTTCACCGCATTTTGATATTGTCAGTCGCTCGCATGGCTTGGTATGAAATAATTGGGTCGATTAATATTGGTTTGTGCTTTATATTTTAGATTTGCCGCGTTTTGATAAGGGATATCATGATGTTATAAACGGGTGACCCTTTTTAATCGTACATTGTAAAATATTTACGGGTTCGGAGTTTGAAGAATGCTTTTGATGGGTTATAATTGAAATGTAAATATGTAAATACAGTGTAATGTAATTGAGTTGTGTTAATCTGTATGGAAAAATATTCTGTTGTGTTTAAAAGATGTTAATTTGTATAATCCTATCTATATTAATTAATAATACCTAGTATTAAAAAGTAAGTCGTGTCAGTTAGAGACTAGACCACTTGTAACACTTGTAACTCAATAATTACGGCTGAACAGATTTTAAAGATTTTGGTTTGTTAAAAAAGATAAAAACAAACAAAAAAAGTCTCTACGTCGTCAGTACTGGGACGGAGCCACAGCGAACACTAGTATTTTTTCAGCATTGTATAATATAAGTACATATTAATATTTCGATGTATTTGAAATAAAATAAATTAAGGAATACCCGGTCATTAGTAGCTTTCATATTAGAGTAGAAATCGATAGCCAATACTCATAATGCTGAGAAATTAATCAAAGTTGAACTTTGCTGTTTTAATCTAGCGTTGATTGATGACAATGTCTGCTGGAAGAAGCTTAATATTGGATGGGAATTTATCATTTTTAAATGGAAATGATAGTTGGAATAAGTTCGCTTTTATCGTGGTTTCTGAGCGGCTGTATAAATTATGATTTATAGCAGTTTCCTTTCTTTATTGTTTATGTGTTTTATAGAGAACAACGCTTTCCCGCTTAAACCTCTCAACCGATTTTGATGAAATTGGCACAGACAATCTTTAGACCCTGAGAAAGAACATAGGCCATAACTTTTATTGCGAAATATGTACCACGGGCGAAGCCGGAGCAGACCGCTAGTTTAATATATGTATCTAGTTAACTAATTACGAATTCTTTTCGCGTATTGTGTAGTACAATTATACTTACCTTAACTACTTACGTTTATTCCAAATTGTAATGAAGATATAACGTTATGAATGATTAGATTAGTACTTAACCAAAACATTATTCAAGAGAGGTCTAATATCACTCTTTACAGAAAAGATACCAAGACCTGTATTAATTATCATATCAAAGAATCTTATTTAAAGAAACAAACTTACCACTGAGGATCAAAATAACTTTATTTAAAATCTATACAAAACATTGTATTTATTTATGGAGAGCTTTGAATGCCAAAGATATTGAGACCTTTATACTATATTTCGAGAAATACTTGAGTCATCTATTGTGTTAAGACTAGGGGCGCCAAATGAATCACCAACTTTCTATGGGTTATGTTTAGTTTTTAGCTGAAGTAGTGAAGGTGGTCGTCATTAAAACTAAATGCTGTTTTGTATGTAGAGAGAAGGATCAGTCGCTGGTAACTCATAACCGTATCCTTTAGGCATATAAGGTAAAGATGTTATAAGAAAGAACGATGTCATGTGTTGTCAATACTGTTGAACAAGTTGCTGCTGTTGTTGCTGCTATTGATGTTGCTGCTGTTGTTGCTTCTGCTGTTGCTGCTGTTGTTATTGCTGTTAATGTTAAAGTACATAATAAGTATACAACAATGATAAAGTACATAATATGTAGCAAATTCTATCAATGTCAATGTATAAGTCTCAATAATTGCAATGAACTTAAAGAACTATAATGCCTCTAGCGTGATTTAAGAAATATCTAAAAATACCTAAAATAATATTAAAAACCATATTTCTCTACACAAGCCAAATGATGCTATTGACTCCACTGCGGTTCGCTAAAAGTAATATTGAATGTCAAAGCGAATATCTGTTACTTTATTGAAAAATACGTGCAGTTCATTGATACCCCATTTCAGAGTTTTCCTTTGAGAAATATGTTGAGAGCATGCATTATAATATTATATTGAGAATATTTTAAAATCATTTCGGTGTGAAATAAGTTTATAGTTTGAATAGTGCACTCAGAGTTAAAAGTTAAATGCGTTTTGTTTAACAGTAGCAGTTTTTGAATAAAATTGAACAAAATTGGTATAGCAAAATGATGCTCTTATGCGTTTTTAACGTTCTAAAGGTGTACAAAAACATTGTATAAAGTAATCGAATTTACGATGATTTAAATATGTATTGCCGTCTTAAATAGTATTGTATTGTATTTATTAAACATATTGCAACGTTTTCTATAGATAGAGCATTTTCATCATTCGGTAAATAATATATAGTATGTACATTAGCATAGTTTATTTTTCACGTGTTACAGTGATGACATTAAAAGGGAATAGCCCTTACTATAAGTAGTTAAGTACAGAGTTTTACAAAAGAGGAGTCCTGGATTTAACTCTCACTTAAAATAGTCTTTGTCTGGCACATCACAAAGGGCTAATAATAAGGCACTTAAAGAAAATAGACCAAGGTCTTTGTGCCTTAATGCCTTTTCAATTTCGGGAAAATTAACCGACACTTTCTTATGACCTTACTAAAAATTTACTTTTGACCAAAAAATTGAACTGCCTTCATATTGTCAGAAATAGACAAAATTTTAATTTCAAGGCACAGCTTTCATATAAAAAAAAACAATCATCGAAGTTGGATCACTCAATCAGAAGTAACAATCCCAAAAAAATACAATCAAATGCCTCCTTTTTTTAAGTCAGTTCAAAAGAATATAGCCGAAATGCTCAGTGAATAAACATTAGTTAGTTCGACGTATGTTTCACACCAGTCACGTCGTCTTATTGAATCTGGGAATGTGAATTATGGAGATTAAATTGTAGCGTCGAATGATGCGGAATTCTACTTATTCATTCACTGTAACATTCATATAATATGTATTCAGTAATATATGTGATAAAATTATTCTTTCAATACCAGTATTAAAGCGTCAACCATAGGGTCAACTTTCCCACTAATACTGTTTAAATATGTATATATATTTGATAAACTGTCTGTCTTCTACGTCTGAACAGTTTTAGTAAATTGTACTCAAAATGAACACTCAATGAGTTCTTGACTATCATATACATAATATTATAAAACAAAGTCGTCCGCTCATTGGTCTCTCTCTTCACAAATTCAAAAACTGCTTCATCGATTTTTATTAATTTGTCAACATTGTATAGCGTGGTTCTGGATGAAGGTATTGCATTGCGCTATAAAATTAGTATTATTACATTTTGTAAGTAATAAAGATTAATAATAATTAATTTTAAAGACGTGGGCTGGGACCCAGGTTATATTATAAAAGTTAATCAATCCTATTATTTACGCAGTAGGGTGGAGTGAAAAATATTTTTTTTCATTTTCGTTTCGGCATACCTGTAAAAAGATGTCATTATTGCTCATAAATACACATGCAAAATTATACTTTGCAGATGATACATTTAGAGGTGCCCCCAACATCATGAACTTTAAGAAATTCAAAAAATTTAGTCGAAAATCATTAAAGTTTAATTTTGACAAATTAACGCTAAATCAGATTCTGTGTTATCTCGTTGGTTGCCAACAGGAAGACACAGAATACACAATATTTCAATATATAAAAAAGTGGCTATCGCTGGCTACCAGTGGCTCTGGTCGGTGGCCCGTTTACGCCGACTCTTATAGTAGGAAACATTGATTTTAAACAGTGCCGTTAAGGAAATAACACTAATGTTAGTAATATTTCTAAATTATATTTTACACGTAAATACAATTAAGATCATAATTTAATATTTTTGATGTGAGTTCTATCTATAATTTCGCTTTGTTACAGTAAAATGTTGCAAGTCAAAATACGACAAACGACATGTTGTCCTGTACTTTGTTTGCCAGAGAAGTACCCAATGTCTCAATTACCAACTTATACTGATGCTAAGAAACTATTACTTATTTATTAGATAGATATGAATTTAAACCTGATAAAATAACAAAATTCATGATTTATCCGAAAGATTAGCTACGGAAATGTTTGATGTGTGGCGCAAAGCATCGCTTCCCACTATTAGCTTTAACAGAGTACTACAACTTATTCGACACACCATGACAAATTAATATAGACGCTTATTAAAACCTTATCAAGACCGACAAACGAACAAAAAAGAACAAGAAAAGATAACTGAAGTATTTTGTCACTCAGTACCAAAGGTTATTTGATATTTGAAGTTGCAAATGCATTTTTTTTAACTCTCTTGTACTTGCTCAAAAGATTATACCAACTTAACTATGTGGCAAGAATGTAATAAAACTGAGCCTCTGACTTCTTATTTATCTGAAGAAACCTTAAAAGACATCGTGAAAAGCGGTTTGACTACGTTTCAGAATATCAAAGATTTTCTATGCCTTACCCAGGCCGTAAAGCATATTATCAAATTGGTGACAGAAGCTTCAAGTGCAGTTTGTACAGAAAGTAAACAAAATGGTTTCATAATGGCAAGAGTATCAGTATCACGACTGCCAAGGCCTAATTTTGAAAAAAAAACAGCCTTATCTATACTAATATTATAATCTTTACTAATATTATAAAGCTGAAGGTATTGTTTGTTTGAACGCGCTAATCTCAAGAACTACTGGTCCGATTTGAAAAGTTCTTTTGGTGTTAGATAGCCCATTTATCGAGGAAGGCTATATGCTGTATATCATTATGCTTAGATTAACAGGAGCGGAGCCACGCGGGTGAAACCACGAAGCGCAGCTAATACTAAATAATTACTTATTTCTGATATTTTCATTCCTCTATAATATCATTTTCATTAATGAAAAACGTTAAAACAACTAATCAGGCTATTATTTAATGTATCACAAAGAAGTTTGTTATATAATAGACTTGAAGGCCATAAAAATACTGTGATTAAAAAATAAATCAAAGTTTGCTAAAAAATCATATTTTTCTAATTTTCAATTGCGTTGGGGCACCTCAAAACATCAAGACACGTAAACAATATTTTGTATGCTGAATTCACTCATTAAAAGGCACCTTTCTGTCGCTATGCCATTTGAAAAAAAACAAAAAAAAAAATCTTTCATACATTATCACTCCACCCTATTACGCAGCGATGTTTGAGATCTCACTTTTAATGAAAAAACAAAGCTCCATATGAAGTAGGTTAAACAAAAGCTATACTCAAAGACATTTCACGTTTGAAGCGGTAAAAAATCTCCTCCTCAACGTTTATACTTCAAAGGAAAGTTTTAAATATTCTGTATACTTCCCTGTGTGTGATTTCTCGTAGATAAGCTTCTATGTGAGATTAATTTCAGACAATACGCGTTTCAATCAAATGTTTTCCGTTTTGTTACGTTTTGATTGGGAAAGTTGGTTCTTAAAATAATATTATGCGCCAATAATACAATAATTTTCGTCATCTATAACGATTATATTACAGATTTTTTTATTCTATATTTTTAATTCTCAAAATGTGCTCTATAAAATGTAACATATAAATATTTTTTGTCATAACCTAGAGCACTATGCACATAGTTATATTAACAGGTATTATTAAGAGCAATGACTTTTTGTTTGTTTGTACAGTATTTAGAAAATAGAAACTCTTTTACGAGTAGATCTCTACAATATTTCTTTGTCATTTATGCACTTTGATATAGTCTTTTTAACCTGCAAGGCCATGAGTACAGTAAAATACAATATTCAACCTAGTTCTCCATATAAGTAACATTAATAACTTCAACACCACGACATATTTGAATTCAAATTAGGTGTTTTTATACGGATTCCGATAAAGGGTAAGTTAGGCGCGGTCACCACTGCATGAATATTATTAAAGGAAAGCGCCGATTCACGCCCAGTCTATTATGGTAATTCGTGATTGTTTGTAAATGAAACCCTCGGATGCTGTAGTGTATTAATGGCTTTAGAAATCGAAAGTATAATTGAGTGATGACTGAATAAGAGTGTTTGGTTAATTTAGATAGTGAAAAGCATTAAATTTTTTATAATTTGCCATAATGTGTTCTTGATTCGACTCTTTTTCGATAACAATATCTTAATAAAACTGAAAGAAACAATCTCTGTTTAGGTCTGGATAATTTCTATTAAATCACTCATTCTATCGTTTTCACTGTTCTTCGAAATCATTTACAATTAAAAAACAAGACAAAAATACAACACAAATAGTTAACGAACGAATAGTTCAAAATTTACAAAAATAAAAGTAATCTACGTGGATTTAACGAATCAACTAAAAGCGATTGTCAAAATAAATATTCCAACATTTATTCACATCAAAACTAGAGGCTTAAAAACTGTGTTTCTGCCTTCATAGCTTTAAATAAAACGACTAAACTGTAAGGTTTATTCTGGAATATTCCGATATAAATCCAGTTGATTTTTGTATTGAAATTGTACATTGTTTTAACATATTGCAGGCCTTTGTAATAAAATTAAACTATCATTGATAATGAGGTTGATTATCATTAACGGAATTGTATTATTTTGTTGGAAATTGTGTTATTGTTGAGTCGTACGTGATGAGTATTTTTGTTAAATTATTCGAATTGAAAGTGGTTATTTACCTACATTTGTCTTTTGAAAATAAATTTGGTGTTTGCCGTTCTTTTCAGGGTGCAGAAAATTGTAATTACTCAGCCAGCATTAAAGGTATGTTTTAAGGCTTCGAATGGAGAAATTTCTTATAATTACACTAAATTAATAACTGCCAAAACACCACTGCTAAACGATACGACTTTTAACAGATTGTATGTTTTTATTTAAGTACCTTAAATTCATTCTGGCGATCCTATATAATTCAAAACGATTCAATGCAAAGATAAATTTTTCAACAAAACTAAAAAGAAAATCCAATTTATATTGTTTTTAATTTAACATACAAAAAAAATAATCTCTAATTTCAAAGAACGGCATCCATAAATCTATCACAATTTTCCCTAGTTTCCTATACTAAAACTTTAACACGAACAAGAAACTAATATATATAGCGTATGTTAAACATATTCAAGGTTCAAATATATCACAGGAGACATGTTTATGAAAGTCTACCTGCGGCAATCTTGTTTCACGCCCAATAACGCCTTTACTGCACATAATATTTCATTTCTATTGCTATTGATGTTTATTTCTTTGCCAAATACAATTGCTTTCATTGTTTCGACTTAGCGGTTTTGTTCTTTGTTATTGGCTTGATTTATGGATTCAATTGTAATCTGAATTATTCGATTGTAGAATTATTACATGCGTGTTTGTGTGTTTTAATGGAATGATATTTCAAAAAAGCTTTAAAATTTAGAACTTTATGTGACAGAGACAAAGTATTTTTTTCGTGGGATCTTTGCTATAACAGTAAACTTATAATGAGTAAGCAAATTGACTCATAAACGGTATTTAATATAACAAGACTTCGGGCTATAATCTAATTGTTTTTGGTACCTAATTGAAATTTGATCAATAAAGTCTTAGGTACTTAATGTCTTTATAAATATGAATTACTTTTGTCTCGTAATCTCATAATAAACACGATGGAGTAGATAAGACAATCTTAAATCATTTTTCGATTTCATCAAAGTATTTCTGAATCAAACTTTATTACTTTTATCTTAATTAAGAAAGTTGTTTCATATCTGTGATATTGAACCGTGAGATTTAATTAACTTATTAAATCTTTTTTCACTTTTTATTAATAATATTGAGAATATATTTTTTTTTAATTTGTAGCGTTCTTTTGCCTTTTAAAGTTTGTAGTTAAAATATATTGAAGTTAAGAAGTTTTTTACTTTGCTGTTATAAAAATTATTAGACAGAGTAATTTATATTATTGCGACTCGAGAAATGTCTAAAGGGATTGTATATTCTAATCCCACTCTTGGGTCCTCTAATACCATATAGATTTTCCATTCAATTTAAGATCGATACAACTGCTAGTAGAACCTTATCTATAAACAAACAGTATAATAGTTTACTTTCCAACAGAAAAATAATAATCTTTTAACAAAAAACTAAACAACCTTCAAATGGTCAAAACGGTTAATAAAACTGGAAGGCTTTCTAATAAAAAATAATCATCAAAACCGGTTCTCCCATACCTACGTTCTAAGATAAGAAACACACAAATTGAGGACCTCCTTTTTTTTAAATCGATTAAAAATGGTTATAATCCGACCAATTTATAAATTCAATTTTTTCTTAATATTATGGTGTCGATTTAAAATGTTCATCAATACATTTAAGTGACGTAAATTATAAACAGTGTTCTTTTCAAGGGTTTAGTGGCTGCCAAAATTTGGTAATTAATGAAGGGCCACTAGACTGGAGTGCAGAGCGCTCGTAAAGCCACGTTCGTCCAAACTAAGCCTCTCATTAGTTAATTGAGTTTCGTATTAAAAATTGCAAATTAATATACAGGGGTCGTGGATTTTATGGTGCTTTAATACAGCGGAAGATGAGAAAGCAGATGTTATGTACATAGTATTTTTTTAATCATAGACCGTATATGAGGAATCTGTAAAGTTTATGTTGAAAAGCCTTAATTTTCAATCAATGGCTAATTCCCATGAATGGATCGAAATACACTTGAAAAAGACAAAGCATGGCTTTTCAAATGTTTATTGTGTATTTCCGTAACCTATTAGACAATCACGTTTCTAAGCATATTCTTAATAAAAATATATTTGTAATCAAGATACTTGTTTTAGCAGAGCTTTTGGAAAGTCATACAATAATTATAACAATTAGATATTCACTTATCTTAACTGCTTCTATATATTCTACTAGCTGCGCTTCGCGGTTTTACCAGCGTTGCTCCGCTCTTGTTGGTCTTAGTGGAATGATATAAAGCCTTCCTTTATAAATGGGCTATCTAACACCGAAAGAATTTTTCAAATCGGACCAGTATTTCCCGACATTAGCACGTTCAAACAAACAAACTCTTCAGCTTTATAATATATTATAATTATAATTATTATCTACGATTTGCTAATTCAAGTATAATCTCCAAAGGACGTATCGTTGTACATGTATTATGTGTGTTTATTAAAATAAACGCGTGGGCAGAATCCTCACCCTTATCCGAATGGCACCCACGTAGCGAGATGCGTGAACCTAATAATCCTTTGAAATGTAGCCAGCTTGGTACAGAGATGGGATTTCTTTAGTCCTTTTTTAACCTTTTAATTGTCAATTGTAAAGAATGAGAATAAGTAGCTGAGCCTGAAAATTGTTCTGCCAGGATAAAAATGTTAATTACGTAGCAAATCAATCCTGTGGTTGAATACAGAATTTATTAGTTGAATATAGAAAGTCAGAATACAACCACGAAATAAAAACGAGGAAAAAACTTATGAAAGATATTCGCTTGGAATTTTAGAAAACTTATAGACACTTATGTTATAAGATCTACAAAACAACAATAGTAATTATCAAATAATGAAGAACTATCCCAAAAATTGCGTTTCAAATGTACACCAATTAAAATCATGCTTTAACAAACTCAGACACTTGATACAAGTTGTTTTTAAATAAAACCAATATATTTTAACGCCGATACAATCATCTTCTTAGTCGTGCACTCTTGACAGAGTGGTCGTGGTTATGGTGATGGTGCTCTATTCTTGTTAGATGTGGTCACTTCTTTGTTCACTCCCTGTCCAACAATACGTCTCCATTTCTCACGATCGGTAGCATTGCGAGCACATTCTACAAGGCTGGACTGGGTCGTTTTACCGATAAGGTCGGTCCAACGTGTAGGTGAGCGGCCTCGCGATCTTTTGCCTTCAATTTGTCCCTGCACCACAAGTCTCTCCAAGGAATCCTTATTTCTGGTGATGTGGCCAAAGAACTTCAAAATTCGCATCTGCACAATCGACGAAAGCCTATTTTCGATGTTAAGTTCCTTGAGTATCGAGACGTTGGTTCGGAACGACGTCCACGGTATTTTCAACATCCGTCTCCAACACCACATCTCCAGCGCATCAATTTTTCGGCGATTCTGCATTTTGAGCGACCAGGTTTCCGCACCATATAGAAAGATAGGAAATACTAGACATTTCATTAGGCGCACTTTTGTGTTCTTGGTGATGCGCCTGTCCTTCCAGATTTTATTTAGTTTTTCTACTGCAGATCTTGTGATAGCGCATCTACGTCCAATTTCCTCTTCACATCCTCCTGTGTTGGTAATGGTGGATCCGAGGTATATGTAGCTATTTACCACTTCACAATTAGCAACATAAAGTGGTCCTTCATTTTCTTGTCCAGTTCGATCAATTATCATGACCTTCGTCTTATTTCTATTGAGTGTCATACCGAATTGCAGGCTTGTTGTTTCTAGACGACTCAAGAGTTCTTCCAGTTCTTGTTTTGTTTGGGCAAGAATCGTAGTATCATCAGCGTATCTTAAGTTATTTATCACACGACCACCTATTGATATACCTCCATTCCACCCATCCAGGACAATTCTCATTATGTATTCCGTATAAATATTGAACAGCAAAGGTGACAATAGACATCCCTGGCGAACTCCACGCTCAGTTTTGAAAGAGTCTGAGAGCACATCATCTACCTTTACTATCGCTTTACCATCCTCATACAGACGTTGCACCAGAACTACAAGATGTCTCGGTACCCCCATTTCCAATAGAATCTGCCAAAGATACTTCCAATTGACTGTGTCAAACGCTTTATGAAAATCAATAAAGCAAACAAAAAGAGGTGAGTTAAATTCTCTCGATTTCTCGATAATTTGCCGAAGTACAAGTATTTGTTCACGTGTACCTTTTCCCTTCACGAAGCCTGCTTGTTCAGGTGCGATTTGACAGTTAAGATAGGACTGCAGTCTTGTGTTTAGAATATGGAGCAAAACCTTGCTTGCGTGCGATATGAGAGAAATGAGCCTGTAATTATTGCATTTTTTTGTAGATCCTTTTTTATGTAAGGGTTTAAATATCGATTTAGACCAGTCGTCTGGCCATATTCCAGATTCCCATATTTTGCAGCAGATGTTATACAGGAGGTCGACCCCAGTTTCCCCCATAGCTTTAAATACCTCTATAGGTATTTCGTCTACTCCAGTGGCTTTATCGTTCTTTAGATGTTGTATCCCTGCTCGCACTTCGTCTCGTAAGATATCAGGCTCTCGGTCAGTAATGAGGTTTATATCAAATGTTGTACTAGTTAATGTGGAGTCATTAGCAAAAAGGGACACGCAGTATTGTTTCCATATATTCACTATGTCATTTATCTCCGTTACCATTTGACCGTCAGAATTTTCTATCGCCCATGTCTTAGGTCTAAATTGGCGTGTTAGGTATCGCACCTTATCGTGCAGCTCTTTCGTTTGTAGTTTATCTGAGTGTTGTTCAAGTTCTTCACATATCTTTGCCAAAGCTCTATTGCGATCCCTTCTACA
The DNA here is from genome assembly GCA_907164665.1 of Colias nastes. Classification (NCBI taxonomy): domain Eukaryota; kingdom Metazoa; phylum Arthropoda; class Insecta; order Lepidoptera; family Pieridae; genus Colias; species Colias nastes. The sequence goes on along the minus strand of CAJQZM010040860.1, from coordinate 21,860 downwards.
AGAAGATTGAATTGCCGATCTTCTGGCATTGAGCTCTAAACTACTAGCTCCCCTGCTTTTGAGTAGTCGTCGTTCTTCTATTAATTGCCATGTCTGTGGTGTCATCCAGTGTTGCTTCTTGTCTGTTACCTTTTGTTGTTGAGATTCTGACAGTGCCTCTAGTACGTAATTCTTTGCAGAAATCCACATCAAATTGGCATCTTTATTCTTGCTATCAGTGCGCCATGTAGAGTGCTTGTTTTCGATTGATGTCTTGAGAGCACTTGGGTCATTTATTTGAATTCTTTTCGTTGTATTTGCTTGTCTTGCCTTTTGAAGTTTAACTCTTAGATAGCCAACAAGGAGTTGATGGTCAGAATGGCAGTCAGCACTTGGTAATGTGTGTGTATTGGTAATAGAGCTTCTCCATCGCGATCTAATCAATATATAATCAATTTGATTACGACATCTATCGCCTGGAGAAATCCAAGTATATAGGCGCCGTGGATGTTGCTTAAATGTAGTATTCATTATGGCAAAATTGTTGTTAGCAGCAAATTCTATAAGGCGCTCACCTCTTTTATTTCTAGTGCCCAGGCCATATTTCCCAACGATATTGCGTATACCATCATCCATAGCAGTATTACCGACTTTTGCATTAAAATCTCCTAATACGAGTAATAGCTCTCTTCTGGGTATTTTATCTATAGCTAATTCAAGTTCTTTGTAAAATTCTTCGACTACTTCATCGTTTGCTTGTCCGGTGGGAGCATATACTTGAATAATATTCAGTGGGGTTGGTGATGCGTTGAATTTAATTGAAATAATTCTGTCGTTAACAGGATTGTATCCAAGTACAGCATTTTTCCAGGTCTTCGGGATTGCAATAGCCACACCAGAGAAATGTCTGTTTTCGTTTCCAGAGAAATATATTGTGTGTTTTTCACCATCAAAGTGGCCACTGTTTTTCCAGTGCGTCTCGCTAAGTCCCGTTATTGTCAAATTACATCTTTCCAATTCTCGTTCTAGTATAGGTAGTTTACTAGGTTCCAGTAAGCCTCGGACATTCCATGTTCCAAAGCGATATTGTCTTCTTAATTGTAAACTTCGTCCAGTAGTATAATTTCCATGGGATGCCTGGTTGCCTGCATTGCCATGGCCGGTAGTCCATTTCACACTCCCAGTCCCGGAAAGCTCAGAGCGCCGATCGCTACTCGGGTCGTCCGGCGTTGGCATAATATTTATCGTACTTTCCATATTCTTTCCTCATCACCTTAACTCTCATGGGATAAATAATGTAGTAGTTTCCCGTTGCTTTCTACATCGCGGTATTATAGCCTCCGTGGTTATAATATTCCTGAAGTGAACCGGTTCGGAAATTAACTTCCTTGCGCTTCACACAGGTACTGATGGTTACCGCTGCCCTCCATCAGGATCCAGGCACTATGCCCCTGTGGCATGCCTCCTCCGCTGGTTCAACCGTACTGATAGTTCCTATCTCCGCTTTCACCACCGTTGAGGTCTTCACCCGTAACCCTGGGCACGGGATCTATGCTATACCCCATAGAACTGGGTCCCCACTCACACTTAGTCATCATCTCCCTCCGGCCTACTGAAGGAAGAAATGTCCAGCCCCGCGACGTGGACGCGTTGAATGGGTATTACCCCAGTGAAGAACAGAGAATGTTACTCTATCCTTCCTGGGGCCGGGTTAATGGTCTTGTTTGAGGCCAAGACCAAGGCCCAGATACAATCATACAAGACAATAAAAGAGATACGTGACCACACCCCGGACACTCCATACAAAATGATCGTTTTGACAGTCACACTGTAGAGACTGCAAATGTGTGTGTTAACGCTTTATGGTTGGCACATTTGTGACTAGCGTAAAAAAAAATTCGCGTTTTTCTGATGAAATACATCCGTAAACAGCACAATATCTAACCATTTTCTACGAAAAACGATAATCACAAATCCAAAATAATAAAATTACTTTAAGTCAATTTGATTAATGTTGTCAATCTTCGTTGCGTATCGTCCTTGCAGAAAAATATGGCCCATTTTATGTCTGATCGCGCGGGGGTGAGGTAAGTTTAATTTTGGCGGGAGGCGGAGAGTGTCCGTTCTGTAGCGTTTAGCTACTATTATGTATTCTGTGACGTGACGCTAACACGTAGTCGTTTAAAATACATCTTCACGTTATCATGTTACGTAAAACGCTGACGAGGAATCTTTAGCAATACCTGTATAGTAATCTTGTATGGAAAGAAGATCCAGGTAAATTATAATATGAAACGTATGGCAGAAAATACATTTAAACCATCTCAATTCTATATTATTACTAGCTGTCCTGGTAAACTTAGTTCAGTCTTTCTCTTATCACCTTTCCGATGTGTACACAAAGTTTCATGGGAATCGATCTAGCTGTTTCGGAGAACTTGTAACTATAAATAGCGCGACACGAGAATTTTATATAGTAGTTAGATTTACAAATTCTTGATTTCATTATCTAAGTTCAATTATTATCCTTTCATGACATTTGAAGCTATCCTAAACACGTAATAAAGGTTATTCAAGCGATCTCTGTGTTCCAAATAAATTCCTCCCCTCGAGAGATTAAAAAGCAATTTATACATTATTAATTTGAAATTTTAATGTGAGGGAATATTAAATTGTTATCCTATTTAACTTGGAATGAGTTCAAAGGAGGGATTTCAATAAATCGTAGGGAGCGAAGAAAACCAATATACCTATAATATGTATTATGAACAGAGATAATTAGAGAGTAGAGACGATATTTCAATGCGAATATATTTTAGCCTTTGTGACGTGAATGAATAGACCGCTTAAAATGTGTCGTAATTTCGTAAACATATGAATATAATCTTATTTGGGTTATTGAGCTTTATTTAAATTGTTTTAAATTTGCCTTAAGATGCTTATTAGTGGTAAGTGCACGTGTGAAAATCAAACGGCCGTGGCTTTTATTCTTAGAATAACAAAAAGTCTTTAAGAGTGTAGTTAAGTACATACACTTGGCTTAATACTATTTTCATTTAAAAAAGATTTCATCTTTGATTACATGATGAAAAAACTCATATCGTTGAAATTATGGGCGTAATACGAGAAGATATTTTATAGACGACTTGAAGTAATTTTCAGAGGTTACAGACTAAATGAATATGTTCATTAAATACACATAAAATATGACTAAACATTGCATTTGCAAAGGAAATATAACTTTTTCTTGTATTATACAATACAAAGAAAAGTTATTAATTCAATAAAACTCCTTCTGGCGCAGCGAAGTAAAAACTAAATTAAACAGCTTTATTAAAATTTTAATTCACAACGACGACACGACGTAGGTACACAATTTATTATACGTAGCTGAAAAATAGTTTTTGCCTTCCCATAAATTAAGCTTAAAACAGAGCATGAATTTGGAATATTCATAAGATTTTGAATTAAATACAATATAAACTTTTCAAATGGTAAAGAAAACTAAATAAATTACGTCTAAATTCATCATCCATATAAAACCGGTCTATTACCACGATATTTAATATTATTCGTATCGTAATACGAATAATATTAATTAAAACTTTGTTTCATTTTAAAATGAATGCGGTATACCTACCCAACGTATTTTAGCAACCTTTCCACATTACGTTTTTTGAGTGGCATTTATTGACCTTAAAATATAAAAAAGTCAATATAACAAAAAGCACGTAACATTATGTACTCAATTATTGATTGATACAAGCGACATTTAAATACACGCTTCAAAGTCACGAAAGTGCCCCTTACGTGCACCATACGATAGGTGTTCCATTGTGTTCCAGAACGTTCCATTGTGTTCCAGAAAGTTCCATTATGTTCCATTTGATCCCTTGCGTCCGGTCAGTTACTTGTAAAATGGTATTAATGATCGCTAGGGACAAGTTTCCGGCTATTTAGGTTTGTGTAATGTAGTAATGGTACTTTTAAGATTGAGTTGTTACCTTTTCGTAAGGTGACTGTGTATAATAATGTATGTTATCGTATTTTGAACTTGTGTAAGAGTAATTGATGTATAGGGAAATAGATTTGTTAGATTTAGTATTGCCCATGAAAAGTCGTGCCGTAAAAAGTCGATTAAATAGTTCTCGTGACTTCATACTTATTTTTTTTAATATGAATTTGGAAATGACATACATAAACATACTCTAATACGTAATACGCATTAAATTACGAAACTTACGTATTATCTTTAACATAATATTTAAAAACATAAAATATATTTCACCATATTCAAACCAGCATTTTAATAAGTGCTATATAAAACCTAAAAATTCAAGATGAAGACAAACATAGCCTAGATACCAAATCTTACCATGCACTTATTCTTATTAAAACCGCTCTTGAACATTTCAAGAGATATTCATTTTTATAATTCCCGAAAGTCGAGGAAAGGTTGAGAAATGAAATAAAAAGGGGACGGTTCTGAATGGCTTAATTTGTAAGTTGTAAAGTTTTTATGGCTTTGGCAGATAGAACGCGTACTCTGTACTACACGTACGCGCGTTAGAGTGCTAAGCTGACACCACGCTATGACGCGATGTGTCATAATAATATGGTGACGACGATATTCCGTCAGAGCGCTAGCGCTCTGACTGAATTTTAAGGCTAGCCTTACGCTCGTTTTGATGGGCCCTCTTCACAATCGAGATTTGGCCCAACAAATGATCGTCGATGTTTGCTGATATTACAGCGATTACGAATAAGCATCTACAATGGCCGATCATAGACATTACGCCTTCACTATCGTGATTGCCTCTACTCGCCCAACGCTGCTCATCGTGAAGAGGGCCCATGAAATTATGCTAGCTCGCGTAGTACAACACATTTCGGCGTCGTAGCGCGGCGTTCGCTTAGCGCTTTGACGCGCGCTAAAAACGCCTACTATGTGACAAATCCCTTAGTTACGGCATTTCAGCCACGCTAGCTGAGTGTCACTTCCGTATAATGAGTACGGTTTTTTAGAATTCCTTATGAAATAAGAAAAAAGCCTTCTATTAGATTATCTTTGTCAGTGTCTGACTCAATTTTATAGGAATATCATTTTAAAGGCATATTGTATTCATTGTCTTTTTTACATAGTGAATTCTCAAATAACGAAATATATTAGTTTAAGGTCTTTCCTTCATATTATGTTCTATAAATCATGTTGCTAGTTTGTGGGTGGTAATGTACAGTTAATGTCAGGAACACCATATATTTATTTGCTTACTCTACCGTTAAGTAAATAAAAAGATACGACTCTAATAATATAACACATATTTTAATAGTAATAATATAACAGGGAAACAAAAGACATAGAAAGAAAAGCAATGTTAAAATCCAAAGTTAAAAGAAAATCCTACAATTAGTCGCTTATTATCTTACCAAAGTATATAAAATAGGCATTCAAAATTACTAAAACAATACTCGGGTTTTAATCCATTGAATTTTTGTTCCTATTATTTTGTAGTTTATAAAATGTTATGAATACAGTTCTTTTGAATATATTTTTAAAGTTTAGACTTTTCTTAAACAATTTTACTATTATATGCCTGTACAGTCTACAATACGGGAATGGAATTGGGAGATTCAGTTCATTGTCCCAGTTACTGTAAAATACTGCTTTTTAAAGTTTATATAAAACATTTGTTTATTTGTAGGTCGTTATGAAAAGAAAACTAGCTAGTATTATTTGAGAGAAAATAGTACGTATATTTTTTTTGGCTATCAGTTTCTAGATAATAATCTTACACTCGGAAACAACAAGCTAAAAAAAAGCGTGTGTGCCGTGCACACGTGTCAGGAGTGAAACTTTAAAGATACCAAAGCTTAATGCCATGGTTAAACGCGCCTAAATAAGTTTCATTTTCTAAAAAACCTTTTTCACTCATACCTGCAGTTTTCCATATGTGAAGGATTTTTATTTATAAATGATATTGAAAATAGTTTTAACAGTACCAGAGGTATCATAATCGAGATACCACCGTAATACATTATGAGATTTTATGTATTATGAGATTTTAAAATATACCTCGCATATCCTGAAATAAACGACTTTCTATTCAAATAGCAAGTCACAGGCGTTGTTTTCAGATCTTAACGAACTATTCACCATATAAATTAAATTATAATGAATACGATTTCGTCTTTTCATCTCCATTCTCGTTGGCGTTTTATCTTCAACCCATTTTATAATGAGCATCTATTCATGGTATTTAAATAGTGTCAAGAGTAAAGCCAGCGGAAAAACTATGTATTTTATATTTGTATAAGGCTGGTGGTATATTCCTTCGCATTGTGTAAATGGCTAATGAGGCGATAAATAATATAAACGTTATGAATAACATTGTGATTGAAAAGGTAAATAAGGTCGAATTGAGTAACTAAACAAAAATGGCATAAATAAACTATACCTAGTTTTCGCTAATTCTGCACATATTTATTTATTTTATTCATACAAGCCTTGCTGACCAGCTCTTCTTGTACGATTCTTAAAAGGAAGTAGGTATTCATTTTAAAATTTAATATAGAGTCTTATAACAAATGTAGAGGCGTGAAAATAAATTAAATGAAATTTTCTATAAAACCTTAAATAGCTTAAAAGCTTATACGCTTTGGTATAAGTGAAGAAATTGTATAAACAACTTTTTAAATAAATAAATATCATAAAAATACAACATTTTATGGTGTTTTCATAAAATATATGTTTCGTATCACTTATGTTTCAAGTTTGTGTTAAGTATATCGGTAACAAGATTACGTCACAAATAAGTAATGTACTGCTCGGCTAACGACGCTTGCCTCTTGCACTTAAACTTGGATTTAAAGAAAAATGACATATATATATTTTTTTTATAAAAATTAATAAAAAAAATATGAAAGTCAATGGAATATTAGGCGTTGGTAAAGAAAGGCAATGTGAACAGAAAGCTATTTACCTATTGTTTTATTTAAAATTATTTATTTGATCTTTTCTCCAGATAATACAGACAATTATTAGTAAACTTATTTGTAGAGTAACTTATTTAAAGCAAATTGTATTTAATGATAGCGATTTGCACATGCGTAGAGAATAGTTATTACCAACATTAATTAATTTATTTAAAGGTAATTGTTACACAAAATAAATAAGTATACATAAAAATTAATCTTAAAACTAAGTGTATAATTTTAGGTAGGTAAACAGTAAACACCGCATGCATACATTTATACTTTAAAAGGTTTTATACAGGAAAAAAAAATATAAATAAAATCTTACATATTACTATATACAAAATACATAAGAATCTAGTACCATTATTACCTAAGGCTTTGCAAACTATCTTGTATAATTACATTAAGGTAAATATAATATTATTTCGTATCCAGTTTCTCATATTCCATAACATCTATTTATATTTTGTTTTAATGTGATCTCGAGTTCCCTTAATGAAGCGAAGTCATATTAGTAATCATGTTTAAACGTATACACTCACACTGTATTAACAGGCATTACCGTGCAGGAAATTTTAGCTTTTACGAAGACATTATATTGATCTAGCTGTAAGGCTCTGAATGAAAGTATTTTTTAAGATTTTGCGTGGGTAATGCTGACATAGTTGTTGCTATCATATTTTAAATTAACGCAAATCAGAGTTCATGAATTGAATGTTATAAGGTAGGTAATAAAATGTCGCATCTTCATATTTTCTTATCACTATATATAATTTCATAATCGTAACCATAATTATCAGCCCCTTTTAAATCCTCCTGCTTGGAATACACGTTTTCCCTTGAGGGTTGGTAGATGGTATTTTGAATACACATTCAAAATACATAGTTGTTTACACAAACGACTGAAATGATTTGGCTGAAAATTTGTAAGGAGGTAACTTAAAACCAGGAGACGGATATAGGATACATTTTATCCCTATTTTGAAAAGAAAAAATACAACCGGTTAGTATGAATTAAAAAATTACTCTTATTCCATCTCCAAGCCTCCAAACTTCCACAACATAATATTATAATTCCTTTGAAGTCGAATGTAACTGAGATAGCTTATCTAGTGCAATCACTTGAAATTCCTCGAACCGATTATCGTATGCAAGCAATTAACAGGTAATTAAATGTACTCAATCTTGGCATGTGGAATGCAAAGCTTGGAGTGTATTAATTGAACTTTATCAATGATTGGTTATTTGTTATACTAGGTAATGCATGCGGCTTCGACCGCGATTTAAAAAATTGGGCTTATTAAAGATCTAGTCGTCCGGGTCCTCATAAAGTTGAGATTAACAGATAGACATATAAACAAAGATGCAACTAATTCTTACATTATTACACACTATATAATAGGTTATTTATTTAATAAATGCATTTTGTCTTACAGTATGCATTCAATGAAAAGTTGTTTTGACACTATAGATAAATATTAAAATGCTGTTGTAACTTTAGTTCTATTGACTGTGAGATGTGTGTGTGTGTGTGTGATGTTAAATAACATTATCATAAATACAGAAACTTTCAGTGTTAATCTTTCTCTTCTTTCAATGGATAAGAAAAGAATTGCGTAGTTACGCGATTCTATATCTTATTCATCGTATTTTTACCATTTCTTGGAATAATTTTCCTTTTTTAATTTTAATAACATTCAAATTGAGTTGTCGCCGGCCAGAGAATTATGCAGGAAAGTATTTTAAAGAAAGTAATATAATAACCTTGTTATAAAGGTTATATGTTTGAATAGGGCAGAAATTATAAGACAGAAAACTTTCATTTTACATGCAAAAATTTACCGAAAAATTGCGTCATCTTTGCCGCTACGAAAATTGGAACGGCGAGTTATGAAAATCTTATCAAGTCTTCTAGATAAGGGTAGGCCTTACTTAAAAGTTTAATAATAATTTACAACATTAATTTCATTAGATGCTATGATTGTACTTAAATTACGTGGTAGGTAGTATATTTTTTACATACAAAAAAAAACATATTGGTAGCGGAGAAAAACGGAAATGAATTAATGAACAATATTTCCACTGTTTTGCACGACGATGCGAAGCATCAGAGAGTGCTTTACGATCGAAAAATTTTTTTCGCCTCATTTTTGCAGCTATTCTTATTATTATAGCCTTGTTAGTTCACGGAATCAAGATATTTTGCATACTATTGTCGAGATAATTTAATGGAGATTAATCCCATACTTTTTAAAAATTGATTTACTTCAATAGAATTGGAAAAAAACACCGAAATAGGTCAAAAAATTTTCCTGTCCGTCATGTGTGAAACCTGAAAACACTATAACTTGTGAAAAAATCCATCATTTGAGTTAAATTTTTTTTTTAAATATTCTAATCGACGATTGAAGGTCACTGAATGCGAATGATTAATTAATTCAGTGTCGTTTAATTGCAATTAATAAAAAACGAAAACTACAAGACTGTATATCTATATAGGTATATATTTTTTTTTTTTTTTTTATATTTCATAATTAAATGAGCATTATGAGTCGTGCACTTTTGGATTTTCCAAACTTTTTTCATATATTTATAATTAATCATATTCAAAAAAACCACGAGTCTTCAGATAAAAAATTCCCTACAAAAAAATTACCTTCTATTGCGTCACGATAGACGCAAGATATATTTTAATTAATTGGTTTTTTTATGTCATTTCAACCACGCAGAAACGGGGTATACAACTAGTGTATCATAAAAGCGTACTTTAATTACAGAGAACGGTCAATGTTTAATCAAGAGGCGGTCAGAAGGTACTAAACTGGAGTATCTCGCACTGTAGTACTCTCTAGGCATTACTAAAGTGTAAGCAATGATTGGAAAACTAGGTCACACAAGCTATTTACTATTTCAATGTTAGTAGAAAGTAGAAGGTATTCGGTGATTCTAAAATCCCTTTTGGACAGTTATTTACAACAAAGTAACGCTTATTTCTTTATTTTTAACATGCTTTTATTGACAAATGGATTCAAACTTCGATAACAATAAAAAGATCGTCATTAACAACTCTTTATTTTATTAGCAATGTATATTTTGTACTTGTCTCTAAATCTAAATTTTTATCAAACTGCAATTTAGTTAACCTACGAGTATGTCTTAAAGACAACGAATTTTTAAATTGAAACGACGTCAAAATCTGTCCATCGCTAGAGGTGGCTAGAGCGTTTAAATGTGGTTTAAAAGGTTATATAGAGACTTTTTAAGTTTGTTATTTTCGCAGGCTTTTATTTAAGTTCCCTGAAGAATATAGTTGCACTACATCTTATACACGAAATTGTGTGTTACCATTTTATAATACCTACATGTTAAAAGTGGGAATAAATGTGAAATATTCCACGAATGGTTTCGTAGTATAACGGAATTGAAGCAATAAAATGCGCGCTGCGAATCCAACTGTTATTCGAATATTTATATTACTCTGCTAATAAATTAATCCTTCGAATACTTTAACAAGATCATCGATACAATTCATACACAAGGTACATATCTCACTGTTAAACGAATATTTTATATATTTCTGGTAATCTCGAAATTATTCCATAACATGCTTAACTGCGTCTCGTCTTATTAAATATCCACAGCGAGTTTTTCCCCCGGCCTTTGTAATGTAACTGACAAGCGGTGCATTAATATTACAGGATTGAAGCAGAATATTTTGTTCCTGTGTTTGTTTATATTATAAGAACAGTAAGTGTTTGATTAATATTGCGGCAAGTTAGCGGTAATATATAGAAATGTGTTTCGAATTGTTCATATTTACAATTATACAGTATAGATGTTTCGTTTTCAAGGCAAAAACTTATTGATATAAATAGTACGTCATGATTTTAATATTTTGAATACCTACTGTAGCAAAAGACATTTTATTATATCATGAACATAAGTCACGTCAATAGTCAGTACTTTTGCTAAATGCAACAGACAATTTTAACAGGCAAATTATTTTAAATCCTTAACACAATGTATATGATTTAATCATTTTAATATACAATTGCGATAACATCAAAATAATGCATGAACTAGTGCTAACATTTGATTTGTCTGTTCCATAGAAACATAAACATCGATTCGTGAATCAAACAAATAATCTGTATTCGTTTAAATGTTTGAAAGCTCTCAGTTGGAAATGCGGTAAATGTGGCTTTGTTTTACCCTTTGTTGTGAAACACGCTCCAAATGTTTGAATTTTTTTAATTATCTAAGGGATAAGGGATTTGTTGTCAAGGTTGAGGTTATCTGTAATGTTTTGTATCTTTCGTTTGTTTGGCATAAAAGATAAAACATGTAAGGATAAATTTGTCTTGAGAGCTTTCAACAATAATCTTAAACTATGCCATGTTAACCTACTGTTTAGGCTAGTATTTACTTGCAAGGTTGTGTTTAATGTTTTCCTTTATATTGATTACATATACTATTTTGTAATGCTTGCTAATAGTGAACGCATATTTTAAAGTTTAAAGTAGTGAATGCTTTTGTAGCACGATAATATTCAGTCAGATTGTTTTAAAAAAGCGGTTTCAGTTTACAGTATCCAATACAAATTTAACAAGAATCTATTTGTTTTAACGCGAATATATTTCGAGCTTAGATTTCGAGCTACAAAGCCGTGTGTCAGAGCAACGTAGTGTGAGGAAAGTATTTTAAATTAAAACGAGATTTGTTTTGAGTTTTTGAATTTTAACCGAAAAGAGGTTTTATGTGCCGCACGTACGTACAGTGACCTATTTTGATAAACGCAGAGTTTTCAATAGCATTTTGTTTTAGTAAATACGAGAAATCAAGGATATATAAATTTGCTGAAATAGACTAGTGTTTTATGTGGAATTTCAAATCATCGTACCTGTCTACTTCTGGACATAAGATGTACATAAAGGAGCCATATTTTCACTTATTATTAGCAAAAATACGTGAAAGTAATCATCTATTATCTTACTCATTTTAATTGTTATAGCTCTATATCTTTAACTCTATAGATTTTCTCCATTTCGTTATATGTATGTATATTGTTATTAGTGTAAAAATAAGAATAGCAGTTTTTCTATACAAAAGATTTGAATCCTTACTATACAACAACCTCTCTATTTTCTGCTACAATTACCTACTACTGATATTTCAACATTTAAGATATTTAAGGCATCAAAATAAGCGTAATTTTATATTCATTTTAGTGTAAAACACGAAAAAGACTGCAAAATAGCTTAATTATATACAGCTTATAATCCGCACATCTCATTTTTCCGGCTGCATTAATGAAGACATTATACACGAGCGCCGTGTTAATACAAAAAGTTAATTACAACACGAAAAATGGCATGTAATTGCCTTAATCTACGGGATTGGTGACACAACTGTATGAAGTCACGTCTGCGCCATAGTTTATCTGTGACAAAGTTGACCCAATTTATACGAGTCGCTATTAATGAAAAAATCTCGTTTCGCCGTCCGTTGTTTACTCAGCCTGTCTAAATAATCTTCTAAATTGATTTTTAATGGTAGCGATATTGCTGGATCTTATTACGATAGAGGTGCTGTCAAATTTAAGGATAAACCTGTGGTAAAAATCGTAAAATCTGTTTTACGTGACCGCAAAAGTGAAGGAAATGGGTTAAATAAATATACGTTTCTAAACAGGTTTTTTCATTGTAAAGCTTTTCATTATTGATATAATTTTCACGTAAAATCCAACACAAGAGCAAGTTATAACAGTTTTATATGCCTGCTGAAATGTTATATAACTGCATATTATTATAATTCAAGCATGCCTTAGCTACTCCTTATATTACGTAGTTAGGTACTACTGCATGTACATTATAAGCTTTTTTATACCAAATTCATAATCTCTGGATGAGAATAGAATACGATAAGCATTTTTCAATACAGAAGTATGAATTAAACACAGATTCTATATAATATTACAAATTCAAATTTAGCCTGAGGACAATCGATTTGAAGAGACGAGAATTAATTTCATCGATTTATCGAATTTAATTAAAAGTAAACGATACTTTTCGCGCCTTGATTTGGTTTAAGTTTCTTAATTAATTTTCAGGCCGAATAAATTGATTAGAAGATGGCATTTTTGGTCTGTTTCATTGTTATTTGATTGGCTGTTTTCAATATTGATTTAAGTTTTCACTAGAATGCTATTTATTTCTATTTTAATTTATTAATAGCTAGTTTAGCGTAGTATATAATATTTGTGTTGACAAAATGTTATCGACAATGATTTATTGCATTGGTCAACGATATATATTTTTGATAACTTAATTATTTTGGAAGTAATAAATGTTGTGTTATTTATAGTATTGTTAATGAGTTTCTTGCGTGTTAATGTTGTGATTTGTTAATTTTTCTTTTCTTTCTATTTTGTGGCGTGAATAAGTTACTTTTGGATTGTGCGCTTTATCTCAAAAGCATAAATATATATTACCAAATTATAAATTATTTACTTACTGAAATTTAGATTTATAGAGCAATATAATAGCAAAATAATTAAAGGAATGTGGAATCAAAGAGATGTTTTTACTTCTAGCATAGTACAAGCATTAACCCCGAGGACTAGCAGTTTTTATTAATCTTTCATATATCACAAAAGAGCAAACCAATAACGCAATTTTTATACGAAAATTACATAGCATTTCTATCGCAATTACTTAAATCTCAGCATATCTACTGACTCTACTTCATACAACTCTACATTACTAAAATTCAAGCTATAAACTTATAAATGCAAGACAAACTTCATTCCTCATAAGGCTGAACTTTAAAATATCTCGAGTCAATTGACTCAGTGAATAAAACCGAACTTTCCACTCCTCTGGTGTTCAACTAACTTGGATTCGACTGAAAAGTTCGACGCTAATACAGTTAGGATGAAGATTTTAAAGTTATTTTTACAAGACGTGAGCTATTTCTATTTTAAGCTCAAATGGTTTTAACCGTATTTTGTATTTGGGAAATGTACTTTTGGTAATATTGCTATTCCCATGGAGAATGATATATCTATAGGTATACGATTTGCTTGTATTAAAATTTTTTCTCAATCTGTTCTGAAAATTATAAGTTATTTGATTGACATAACTATAGTCGAGCCAATTTAATAGGCAACATTTGACATCTATCAATTTTATCTTCGAAGAGAGGTAACCTGCTTAAAAACATCGATTAAAGTGAATTAATCGATACTGACTTGAAACATTTGTCAATCGAACTTGAAACACATTTATTAATTTATGATGATTTTTATTCACAAGTAATCAATGCATTCGATTCTAGATGTCAGATTTCGATTTTTAGAGTAACGTCTCTGGTATTTAAAAAGAATAAAAGTTTATTGACACAAAATTGTAACGACGTCAGTTCTTTAATTCAGAAATTGTTTATTATGTTTAGAATGGTTTATCAGTAAAATGAAATCTTAAAATTACTTGTATCGGTCATTATTATTATAAATATGTAATCGTAATTGAAAAAAGTTAAGAAAATGTGCAGTTCTAACAAAACGAAATATCATTTTATTCTATGTCGTCGTTACTAGGTTACATTGTTGAATTTTGTTGAACTGTCAAATGTTGCCTATTAAAATGGCTCTACTATAATTGTATCGATATTCTGACTGCTTTCCGTATGATATTTAGCTTATTTTTGTGGCCCGCTTAACTTCAAACATGCTTCATTCAAATAATATAGTATAATGTTAGTATGAAACCCATTTTCATCAGAATTATAAAAGACCTTTAACTTTAATTAGGCTCATTGTGTAAATGCATGGATGCATAAAAGAGTATGAGCCGCAATTCCGAAATTATTTTCAGGGTTTTTTTTATAAATATGAACTTTATTATATTATGTTCTAAAAAGGCCTAATTAATTTCTCTCTCACAGATGCAACTTATTATGTTTGAGAGTAATTTATGAAATATTTTATCAAAAATAAAAATGTTTAAACATTTGAATTCTACCTAACTACTTAGTTATATTAAAACAAAAGATTTATGGGTTAAAATAAGGGATGAACTTAAATTACTTTACCTAAGTATAATAATTATTGAAGTCTAACCTAACCAAAAACATATCTAGTAAGTAAGTAGGTAGAGTATGGTGTAATTTATTGGTACAACATGTTACACAACAACTGAATTGTGTTTCCTAA
Organism: Colias nastes; assembly: GCA_907164665.1. NCBI lineage: Eukaryota > Metazoa > Arthropoda > Insecta > Lepidoptera > Pieridae > Colias > Colias nastes. The sequence goes on along the minus strand of CAJQZM010040860.1, from coordinate 6,694 downwards.
TAGCTTAGTCACTCATAGTCTAATCTAGATTCAATTGATCTTCCAGGCAAAGATTAATCGTTTTAAAATAGATAAACAAGGTATAAACCCTTTGAGATCCGTTGTTCAAGTTTATCGGTTACAAATTCCTTTCCCTGACCACAAATGCTGGCCAATTTGTGTTCCCGAATCTAAACCGGGAACTCTTGTAGCTTTGGAATATTTTAGAGTGCTTTATTTCATTACTAGTAGTATGAAAGTTACCTCATAGTAAAACAAAGTCGCTTTCCGCCTTGGGTGAACAGATTTTGATGGGGTTTTTTTAAAAGATAAAGTGATTCAAGAGGAAGTTTTTAGTATATAATTTTTGAAATTTTAGCAAAGACAAAGCAGGCGAAGCGGCGGAAGGAAAGCTAGTTATAAAGGCAAAGTATAACGTGGATAAGGACAAAATAGGCAAAAGTTAGCGGGGTTTTTGCTCAAATTGTGACGCCTTTTTTATTGTGAATCCTTAGGGATGAAACGAGAAGGTCAATTAGAATTTGTTGTAAATTTATTTTTTGTATTAAATTTTGTAATTGAACGTGGGACGCTAATTTATATTCAAAGGACTTATATTTCCTCTCAATATTATTAATAAAGGACCCTTATAAGATTGATTATAAGATTTTTCTCCCAATTACTTTAATTTCTTATAATGTATGTATCTTTCGTAGAAAATATCGAAAGCGATTTGACGTTTTGCTTATGTGATAAAAAAAAAATAGTATAATTTATTCTACCTTTGAAAACGGAATAAAGTCACATTAAATAATTATATTTACCTTTGTACGATCCATGAATAGAACTATATTATTAAAATGTTGCCACAAAATAAATTAAAATTCAAACCACGTGTTAAGCTGATGAAATAAGTCAATTTAGCTCAAACCAGTGTGGGTGTAACACCTATATAATTATGCACTGGCAATCACACCGAACTTGCCTCCAATAGTGGGAATATTTGATCAGGGTTGCCACGTTTTATAAATTTCAGCGATTGTGGGACTAAAAATTTCATTTAAAAAATAATGTGATATTGCTAGACGAGATGGTTGAATTTCCTGTTCTCATTTAAATACGTCTGTAATATTATGTTGGTTTTTGTATTCATTTTACTAAAATAAGTATACAAATACATTTCAATATTTAGATAAAGTACTACGTAAAACCCTGCAAACGAATAATAAAAATAGCTAATACACGATTCGTAAAACAAAAAATCGATATATAAAAAACAAATTGGTTCATCCTTTTAAATGTAATAATATACTTTTCCATTGTATCGACTCAACAAAACATACACAAAATAAATCGTCACAAAAAGCTTAACCCACGACATTAATTATTATTATATTCAAAAAACCAAAATATACGGTGATCCTACCCCCATATAAGCCTGCTTCATAGCAAATTAATTTTCGGATCTGACCTCGCGGACGCGCCTCCGACAAACATCATTTAAATCAATTTTATACCAGTCGTATTTTACTTAGCTCTATTTCATTCTATTTACTGGAAATTTATTTGTTTTGTGGAAAGATACCTATTGTTTGTATAATATTTCATTTTCCTTCGTAATTGAATTGTTAATCATATTGCGTTTATTTAGGTGAAAATTTTGTCTATCATCGTTTATGATAAGAACTCTTACTAGTACATAGATAGTTATGGTTGTATGAAAGAGATCACTATTAAGTGATAAGGCCGCCAAAATAGTTGTACTCTATTCTATCTATAAGTAGTTCTAAGGTTACCTATCTGTACAACTATTAAAGAGTTAAATAAATAAATAAATAGTTACTATAATAGTTAATAGTCGAATAGGGAAAAGATGGAAATTCGACTACCACACGATTTAAATAGATATTATAAGAAATAAAAATGGCCAGATATTAGAAATCGAAACCTCAAAAGCTCTAAAATATCATAAAAACGTGTCAGTAGCAGAATTGGGTAAAAACTAATTAGGTATCCTATTTAAAAATACTATTACTGTTAAAGTGCATTCATTAAAAAGTATTAAATTACCTCTAGAAATTATAAATTAATTTTAATATATTTCCGTATAGAAATATAATATATTATATGTATGTTCTTTAGGGAAAAAAGAAATACGAAAAAGCTTTGTCATAATTAATTTCATAACCAGCGGCAAACATTCCTGAAATATCAGGTGTTCCAGCTTCGAGGAAGGCATTATCTTTAATTTAACATGAAAAAGACACCTCAGTTGTTTCAAGGAATTATCTACTTGTACCGAAATTAAGTAAAACACGAGGATTTTTTTTTAATAATTTATTTTAGACTTTACAGCTGAGTCCACATCAGGTAAAGAGTATTTTTGTTAACAATAAATTCTGATTCTCCAAGTATTTAAGTCGATATAAATATTTAAACAATAAAAAAAAATCGATGACACGGCGGGATTCGAAACCGCGTCTTTCCGCCAATCCGGGGCGACGCCTGGCCAACTCGGCCACCCGTGATCCCGCCAGAGCAATCGAATTTATTCTTCTCATTCATTTTTAATTTTTATGTGTGCAGTACTGCAGTGAGAAGATATTCCTTGCTGCATTTTAACGTGTATATCTTTCTTATACATATTAAAAGTTCTCTTCTAGTCTCGAACCATTTTGGTTGAAGCCATCGGGTTTGGAGCAACGGATTAGGTGTATCGGCCAATACACCTAATCCGTTGCTCCATTCTAGAATTAAATAGTGTAACTTAAACACACTTTAAATAATGAAATACAAATTGTATATAATAGAAATTGACATAATATATATTAGCAGACGTTATTATACATAAATAAATTTTAGTACATAAGAAAGCAGATATTATAACAATACAATACCATTGGTTTACATTCCATGTTAGTTTAATGGCCAGTAATTATACCATCTACTGCTATTTTTTTTTTTTTTTTAAAAGGCACCCGCCATCACAGGGTGTTCGCGCCACCTCTGGAATATTGTCCAGAGACATTATTTTCATTTTTTTATTTATTTATTTACAAACACAATTTATAGCCACATAATAAATTAAAAATAAAATTATTACAAAATTAAAAATATTACAAATACAAAATTAAAAATATTAAAATACTGGGTAAATAAAATAAATACAATAAATGCTACAAAAATTTAAACTATCCCTAATATCACAGAATCACATCACACGCCATTGTTTCGCTTATTGACTACTTCTACAATATATTTACAATATTTAAAGAAAGTATCCCTACACTTGTCCCCCAGGGCGGAAGGCAGATTCTCACCCGTCATCGCCATGCCCAATTTTTGCTCAATAGCATATCTATTGCTTGCAAAAATTGGGCACTCGAGTAACAGGTGAGGAACCGTCTCCTCTACTCCGGGCTGACATAGACACGACGGATTCTCCTTCAGCTTGAATCTGTTCAAGTAGAAGGCGAATCCGCCGTGACCAGTCAGTACTTGTGTGGTGTGGTGTGTGATGTCTATTTTTCCGACTACTTTGTATGCAGCCATCTACTGCTATTGTATCTAACGTATGCAATGGCCATGAAATCAAACTATTACATTGACAATTCTGATCAAACTAAGCTCATTAGTGGTTACGTAGTAATGGATATATTAATATTTAATAGTGTTAATAATATTTTTTTGATTTGTTGTAATCGATGTTGATGAATTTATGTATGTGTGCTTAATTTAGTCCAAGGGTTTATTGAAAACCAAATTCGTGAGGTTTATGATATAGGTAAAGTGAGATTGTAATTTTATATATATCCTTCAAATAGACACCTTATATAACTATATACATCTAGTCTTCAAAATTTTTAAAGAATCCATTATAAATCTTCTGTTTTCTTGCTATTAATTATTCTTTTTCTGTTCTCGTCCCGCCAATTAGTGATCATTTTGCTTGTTTACCTTTAACCGTGGTTGCCTGGAAGAGATCACTATTAAGTGATAAGGCCGCCAAAATAGTTGTACTCTGTTCTATGTGTAAGTAGTTCTAAGGCTTCTGTACAACTGTTCTGTACAACTATTAAAGAGTTAAATAAATAAATAAATAAATCTTACTTAATAGATAGTAAAGTATTATATTTAACCAAATATTATTTGAGAAAGCATAAAACACCAAAATTTATCAAATATAACAGACTGTGCGCTCAAAACGCGGCGTCAAAGATAATATTCACGCGCAGAGCCATTCAACATAATGACATTATGCCTCATTCGGCTCCACATCACCGCGAACTCGTTACGTAATGACTATACATTCAAACAGACAGATAAGCTTTGCTATTGTGTCAGGGAAATAATTCTTCCGCGTCTATAGTAATTTATATTTTAATGAAAATATGATTAAATGAAATGTATTGAAACTTAGTTGAACAGATTTTTAAAAGTATATAAAATTGTAATACTCTGGTGGTTTTATTAAAAAATGTGTTTTAATACGGATAATGGAAAGAAACTACGAACGCAGGGTTTATGTAATATTTTAAAAAGCGATCTCATAATGCAAATGGATTTTTCGTCATAAATTCAAGAGAATAAGATTTAAATTACTTAAAAAAACTTAATTTCTTCAAACGTCAAGAACAGGAGTTTTTATAATAATGAGTGTAAAGATCTCCTTTTTTCGTTTGTCTTTGTGAAAAGAGAGTAAAATAATAATTAAGATTTGCGTCACTGGTCGACACAATATAGCATGATACCAATATTATCTTCATAAAACTCATGTTATTGCAACTCATGTTATTATGATATTTTTATTTCAGAATACCATGAGTTGCAGCATTATATGTTAATCCTTTAAAATTTTCAGACTAAAGCCGAATGTATTATTATAAAAGTGAGTACTAGTATTATGCTATTGAAAAAATAAAGGTATAATACTTGCCGAAGCCGAGAGCGTTTCTTTAATGGAAATATTGCCATAACGGTAATTAATTATTCCTAGAATTACTTTTTGGACGCTTTTACGACTTACATTAATTGGTTACTGCTACGTAATGCAATCTATTCTCTGTACAGTCCATTCTAAATGAACAAAAGCATTTTCGTAGTAATTTTCCTACTTTAGTCATCCACAGGCTCCTGTGTGCCCAACCTTAAAGCCTTAATAAGCTTATTAAACATGTGTACAGTAATAGGATTAATTGTTACTATGAGCAATTACATAGACCTTACCACTACATAATGTAATAACTAATATGCTTCTACACCGAAAATAGACACGTATTTCTTTGTAACAAGGTGTAAGTTGGTTTGATAGAGATTGTCTTACAGACCTTTTGATGTCGAGGCATGTTACCTCCGGGCTATTACAGCTGCGTACAAAGTTAATGCGTTTCATTGAAGTTGTTTGTGAATTTGTTTCTTGGTCTATTTCTGAATTATTATCATAATTATTTTGTACGTGAAATTCATTTGAAAGTCGCTCGTCATATTAAACTCGCTTGACGATTTTCAAATTTCAATTTAGATTTTTGAATATATGTATGATTTATATTGATATTTGATTTGTATTTTAATAAATATTTTAATGGTTTACAGGCGGGATTGTATCTTATGATTACTATGTGAAAAACTCTTACACATTTTGTAAATATTTCATAGGTACTTAACATAGAAAGTAGGTATGTATAGAATAGTAAAAAAGCCACAATCTTAATCATAATTTTTACGAATCTTGACGTCAATAATCATATGTAAAAAATATATATTTACAATGCTCTTATCTTTATTCAAATTCATATCACATAAATATATTTGAAAGTCTTCATAAAATACAAGCAAGTAATATTGAAATCTTCCCCACGGCATTTGATAGATGAAACCCGTAGATTCCGTCTCGAATAGAATATCTGAAATCTAGATATTCCTTTAAAATTGAACCGAAATCTGATTTACGCCGAAACCGATTCCTTTTCGTTATGGATCATTGAATTTTGACACAACTTCAATGCGAACGATAAATTCTACTACCATATAATAAACATTTTTTATAACATGTGTAAAACAATCATGGTCACATTGTAACAGTTAAAAAAATATTTTCTCTAGTCTCTACATGTACTTTACACGTACCTACGTGTAAAGTTTATGTTACATGTTATGTGTACATGTAGTTTATGTTAGTACCTTGTGTTTTTCATATACACCTCGCTACGAAGCAATGTACAAAATCATACGTAATGAAAAGTTTACGAAAAAATCTTTTCCTAAAAGGCCGTTTTTAAATTACGGAATTTATAACATAGAAAGTTCGAGAAGCTGGGTGCTTCTATGTACTATGCTACAAATTTTCTGCAATTTTCAATTGGACAATGTCTCCATTACGCCTTTAACAAGCGCTTCACAGTGTAAAAGGACAATTGATAGAAGAGAAACTAGATAAAAGGTAACTGCGAAAAAGTTTTTTAGAAATTTATTCATCAGAAATCTAGAACATTCTTTTGAATTCCCCAAAATTACGACACGTGGATTCGAACGTCAATTGAAAGCAAAAACAAAAATATAAAATGTTAGGTACTGAAACAAAATTATGAATTGTTTTTGGTGATGGATAAGTACACAATATTTTTATAACTTTAGAATCCACATTCAGGATGATCCATTGAAATGTTACATTTTAGCCCTAACCTTGCGTTTTTTAGAGGACGCAATTTTGTTTTTT
>CAJQZM010040859.1:16289-35314 GCA_907164665.1 Colias nastes | reverse complement strand
CAGTTTCCTATGGTTGCGTTCTGGCTATGTATAGTTTGGAAATACGCGTCGAGACGGTCCTTATCTATGGTTCGTAGAAATAGATGCGGTCGTCTCGAAGATATTCTAAGATATTATTGGAACTAGGGTCTAGTGTTTCTGACAATATTGTAGGTGTCTGTAAACTGTAAAGTATTTAAAATTTGGTTGTTATGTTAAGTTTCAGCAGCTTTTTCTAATTATAATTGTTTCCAGATTTTTTCGTAAATGTTCGTTAATTGAAAAATCTATGATTATTGTCATAAATCTTATTTCTTTTTGAAATAAGTGTTTCGTTTCTCAAAAATAATTTATAAATTGATTTAAAACCACACGTTTAAAGTGGAATAACTACCATTCAACTAGCTTGAAATATATTTGTGTCACCTTCGTTCTGAAAATAGAGCGAGATGCTATTATTAGATCGTTTGCGTGCGAAAGGGATGGCGATATGCAATATGCGTGGGAGATACGAATAAACGGATATGGTGTTTCACGTAATTAGTAATATTTTGTTGGATATTAGAAGGTATTTTGTAGGATATTAGATAATAAATTTTACAGGTAGTAAGGTAAAGTTTGTGTTTTAACATTATGTTTTTAAACATGAGAATATTAAATTGAAAATGGTAGAGTAGCAGATAATATTTTTTTGTCCTGATGAATAAACCCATTATATTGCAAGATTTCTTAAATTTACAGTTACTTAGCAAGCTAAAATGATAGCTACATTTTTTCACGTTATTAACAACAACTAACATATAAGTTCATAACATGAAATCATAAACTCGCACAAATCCATATAAATCTATGTAGATATACTTATATACTTAATATTATAAAGCTGAAGAGTTTGTTTGTTTGAACGCGCTAATCTCAGGAACTACTGGTCCGATTTGAATAATTATTTCGTTGTTAGACAGCTCATTTATCGAGGAACGCTATAGGCTATATATCATCACGCTAAGACCAACAGGAGCGGACTTATGCGGGTAAAACCGCGGGGCACGGCAAGTCGGTCAATAAAACAGATGATATACAAGTTCTCAACAACGCGGTGCGCGGGCGCAGGCGCTCGGTATCCAGTATCTGGGTCATTGCGATGTTGAGCGTGGCCGAATTTTGTTCACATTCTGTGTGACGCGGGGTTTTTTGTATATCTAGAGGTATAAAATATTATGTCCTTATAGGGATGGTGGTTGGAGTTTTTTGTTAATTTAAGGGTAGATTAGTGGGATGATATAGTTAGAATATTGAAACGATCTTCAAGCGAAAATAAATAAAGAATTTCATTGTATTAGTTGTTTATTTTTTAATGTTTCTTATAGATATGTTTAAGCGCAATAATGCCACTTTTTATTAGTGGTTTTAGCAGTGTAAATTAATGCTCTTTCTTAAATATTTTGTAAAAGAGATCGACTAATTATTTATTAATCAAATGAGGTCGTAGGCCGTAGTTTCATTAGAGACGTGTATTTCACATTATTTGAACAGTGATTGATTTTCCTACTGCATTTTATTAAATTTTGACCAAACCTCTATACAGTTTGTGGCCCTCGTATATCAGGTACATCTATTAGTGACAGTTTAGTTAGAAAATTCTTATTCAATTCAAAGCTAGATCCAGCCATTAGGCCGTGTCACACGTATAGAAACGTGATTGGAATAGAAACGGTGCGTACACGTGAAAAATGAATTGTTACATAATAATTAGCGTATTGTTTGTGTATGTGTGTTTGTGTATACTGCGGCTGTGGCGAGCGATATGCACCGGAATGTGCTTGCAACTGATTGACATAGTTTTGAGTCTGTGGTTTATTAAAGGTAGGTACGAGGTACCAGGCTAGTAGGGTATGTGAGGAGGTGGTGTTTGTAGTATTGAATGAATGGTGTAAAGAAGTTATGTGTGGTAAGAATACCTTCTTTCCAAACATAACATACCTGTGAGCAGATGATGTCCTAGTATTGAATAAGATAAATTGAACATTTGCAATCAATTTTTGTTGATTATTTATATTTTATTTCTCCAGTGGAATATGAAAATACCTCTAAGTGGAAAGGAACAGATTGAATTTTTGGATGTATTATAAACTCTAGTGTAAACGCAGCATTAAAAGTTTATGGCATTATTAATATTTATTTAAGAAATACTGTAATCTTTTAGATATGCAATTTAATTTTACCTTAAAGGATTCGTGACACTTTCTCTGCTTAATCCGAAAGTGTAAAGGAATTCGAACCAGTGAAAGTAGATTCGTTTATGTATCCGTCTATTTGATTACTTTAAGTATATTTTAAGTTATTATTGCGAACTTAAAAACAACTTTTTTATAATTTATTTCGTAAACCTTTAGATTTGATCTCATCAATAATTTTCTTCAATCTCTATTTAATAAACTAGGAAAAAAAGGAATTAAAAATGATAAAATTATTTAATTCCTTAGAGCTAGCGCGCAAGAGCAACTTTTGTCTCCGCAACTATTTTGTCTCTCGCATCAACTCTATGGGCTAGTAAGAAAGTGCGCGCACGTAGCGACGCAACTCCCCATACAAATTGATGGGAGAGACAAAATAGTTGCGGAGACAAAGTTGCTCGTGCGCGCTGGCTCTAAGAAAATATTTTAATTAACTATCTTTAAGAGGCCGTATCGATTTTAAGAGTGATTTTGACTTGTTTCTTTAATTCTTTAGGAGCTCGTTTAAAAAAACTAACTACTATGTTATATGAAAGTAATGGTATAATTTAAAATTCTCTAGAATATTCGATTATATAGATCTGCCGTAACAACGTTTGCGCTCCCGTATATAATCTAAAATTCTAGAGAACTTTAAATTATTCCATTTCTTTCATAAAACATATAATATGTATTTTTTTTATTGCAAATTTTTAAGCATTAACCTATCATTTAGTGTGTATTTTTTATTTTTTTTTAACTCTGTTGTAAGAACTAGAAATTCGACGCCATATACGCATAAAATTTCATCAAAGTAAGGCTATTTTAACTTAGATGTTCTTTGAATTTTTCAATAAAAGTACATAAATTGCCTCGAACATATTTTAGGATGTCTCAGTGTCTTTACTGTAGTATATTTTATAAGAAAACTTCTTCTATTAAATTCCGTGTAAAATACAAAGACACGAACGTCCCGCATGGAAAAAATTGAAACACGCCTTAGGTTATTGGCTATTAAACAAACTGGACAATGAATATCAATAAATTGTCTCGAACGTATTTTAGATATTGAATGAATCTTTAATTTAAGATATCATCACACATTGTTACTAATTTAGTTTTGTTAAACGAGCGTCTAAAGAATTACAGAAACAAGTAAAAATCACTCTAAAATCGATAAGGACTCTTAATAGACTTCAATAAACAAGTCTTGTTTATTGAAGTCTATTAAAGTTAGAGTTGTTTCAAAGACCTCTCCGATTATACGTCAAATTGTGGTTGGTCAGGTCCCAAAATAATGAATACTTTGTGCGAAAGTACACAGTACTTTTGAACTTTAGTTTCCGAGAATTTGTTTCCAAATTATCGAGATTATTTTTCCTGTCCATTTCTTTTCTTCACGTTAAAATTACGCGGGAATTTCGCCCACGTCATCAGCTAATATACGTCTCCAATTATAATGAGATTTAATAACTTTGTGATAAGGGTAAATGAGTCACGCTCTTTTGTTGTGAAATCGTAAATAATTGACATTTTTGCTATTTATTATGAAACTAGCTTACCGCCCGCGGCTTCGCCCGCTTTGTGTAAAACCTAATAATTTATATACTAAAACCTTCCTCTTGAATCACTCTATCTATTAAAAAAAAACGCATCAAAATCCGTTGCGTAGTTTTAAAGATTTAAGCATACAAAGGGACATAGGGACAGAGAAAGCGACTTTGTTTTATACTATGTAGTGATATTATCATAATGGGAAATTATTAAATCGTTCTAATAGTAATCTAGTATTAATTCTATCAATATTGTTCTAACATTGGATATACGTCTATTTCATCAGAGTTTTTGCGGACAAGAGTAGGTTTATATGAGTTTATTGCTGTAATTAATGCACGATTTAACTAAACGCTTCTTAATTACCAATTTGCATATCTATCTTTGTATATTGAGGTCTCACTAAAAATAAGAGTTGTTAACGACCTCCTTATTCCAAAAGATTATTCTCACAACGCGCGGCCAAGTCTGTCCAATAAGAAGTGAAAGCTAACAAAATAATTTATTTAACAGAGCGGAACGTGTTTTATAATGTACCTTCAATGACAATATTACTGCATACCGCTACCAAACACGCTCATGAATGGACACAAATAAATATCGGATAGCGTTCTATATTTAAACTAGCTGTTGCCCGCAGCTTCGCTTGCGTGGAAAAGATAAATTTTCATGGTATAAGTTTTCATCCCCTATTTTACCCCTTTAGGGGATGAATTTTCTTAAATCCTTTCTTAGGGGACGCCTACGTTATGACATCTACCTGCATGCCAAATTTCAGCCCGATACGTCCAGTGGTTTGGGCTGTGCGTTGATAGATCACTATATCAGTCACCTTTGAGTTTTATATATATAGATTAATTATTTTTGCAATACCACCCGCCCGTCCGCTCTCTTGCGAAGTCGCTAACGGAATGAGGTCGCCGCGTTCCAATTTTGAATTTCAACCATAGACTGTAGAAGCGTGTTCTTACTACTTTCACTGTTTTTTTTTTAACTTTATGGTCGACAATCCATTGTGATTTTCAACTTCCGGTTGCGATAATATCGCTTCGCGTTGTTCTAATCTATCGATTGGATTAATAACTTTCATTATTTCCTCGTTCAGATAGCAAGACCGGTACATTATTTGCTTTTCACTTATGCAACCGGGCTGTTGGTTATTAAATACAGAACTTACTATTATGATTTAACATGCATATTTATTACTCGTGTTTAATAAACATTGAAGTGCGGTATTTTAATTCGTGGTCTCGATGTTTCTATGTTATCTAGTATCGCTTTTTATTGCACTTTTAATGTCAATGTACTATTATCTTTTTTATTATATCGTATAGTGCTAATAGCTTTAACTTGAAAATGCAATTAAAGTTGTAAGTAGGTAGTAGGTACCTATAGAGTATTGTGTGTCATCTATATTTCTATACTAATCTTACTTAATATTATAAAGCTGAAGAGTTTGTTTGTTTGTTTGAACGCGCTAATCTCGGGAACTATTACTATTATTATTGGTCCGATTTGAAAAATTCTTTCGGTGTTAGATAGCCCATTTATCGAGGAAGGCTATAGGCTATAATATATCATCTCGCTAAGACCAACAGGAGCGGAGCACTGCGGGTAAAACCACGGAGCACAGCTAGTATTAAATAATGATATTATTATCAAAAGCCCCGAGTAAATAAATAAACAATTGAATTCATTACTAACACCACTCAAAGAAAACCTAACACTTGTAGAAGTGGGTGTTACATAAGATGCAATTACGCCAGCACTCGGCTGCTTGCTAATGAACAAATGATTATATTATAACAGCTATTATATGCTTTTTATTTGATTTAGGGCCGATTTTTCAATGCTTGGTTAAAACTTATCTGTCCAATAAAGTATTAGAGCCAGCGCGCACGAGCAACTTTGTCTCCGCAACTATTTTGTCTCTCCCATCAATTTGTATGGGGAGTTGCGTCGCTACGTGCGCGCACTTTCATACTAGCCCATGGCTGGGAGAGACAAAATAGTTGCGGAGACAAAATAGTTGCGGATACAAAGTTGCTCGTGCGCGCTGGCTCTTACACGATAATATTAAAATGTCACGTAAACTGTCAAATACGGACAATTAGAATACGTTTTTAAATTTAAAATGGTAGTTTTATACATTATTCGACGAATAAGTTTTATCCAAGGATTGAAAAATCAGCCCTTATATATGTTCTATATTATTTTTTGTTATACGCGGGGTAATGTGGAATGTTTATGCGTTAAATTTTTTATTTATTGTTTACTTTAGGAGGTTGCTTTTCCGTCAGATTCTCCTTCCTTGCAAGCAAAATTTTCGTTTAATATTTATTTTATGTGCACGAAGAGTTTCTTAACCTTCAAAAGTCTGGAGTTTTCTATCAACTTTACCAAGATTTGGCAAAAATTATTCTGATATATGAAATTGAAAATATTTTCTTATACATAGACGCTTTCTTTAATTCAATCTTCACGTTATTCACTTAAATTTTGTTTTGTTCGAGAAAATACTTCACTCTTTCTCGGAATAATTCATTCACTTATTATTTAGCGTGTTTATTAATAATCGTGTTTAATCTCACATCTCGAGAGATGCACGTTATATTGTATGTGCTTTATTGTGTACGTGACGTTTTTAGTGTATACGCTTCCGCGTGTACGTAGCGCAAGGGCACGGTGTGTTGGGGAAAGTAGGGGATTATAAAGTTTATTTAGAGCTAGCGCGCAAGAGCAACTTTTGTCTCCGCAACTATTTTGTCTCTCCCATCGAGCTAGCGCGCAAGAGCAACTTTTGTCTCCGCAACTGTTTTGTCTCTCCCATCAACTCCATGGGCTAGTAAGAAAGTCCCAATAGGAGCCCCACTTCGTGGGGCTCCTATTTCTGTGTAGTTTTAAAAAACACGAACCTAACCTAACCCACCTTGGATAAGGATCCAAACCAAAAATTTCTGATTACGAATTATCGACGTAGCGACGCAACTCCCCATAGAGTTGATGGGAGAGACAAAATAGTTGCGGAGACAAAAGTTGCTCTTGCGCGCTATCTCTAAGGGATAATGTAGATGTTTGTTAATTATAATCATCTCTTTAGTGTTAGTAACTAGTAAGGGTGATTTTTTGGCACGCTTTGTAATGTAAACGGCTTTATGAATTTTAGTTTGAGAGATTATGAAGAAGAAGTAGATATGTATGAAGATTTTTAAAAATTAATTTTGTTTGACTTTTTGAAAACAAATATCTTAATTATTATTTATTATTAATAGTGATATAATTACATACAGGCGCCCGTCTCTCTTAGTGTACATTGGGCCTTTATACATAATAGAAAAGTAGAAAATATGATTAACTATCCATTGTCTTTGAAAATTAGTGTAGTGACACCCTTATACGTTTTAATTGTTGGTAAAGTGCCATAATGTTTCTTTGTTTCTTGCTTTCGCTTTTATTTCGAGGTTAATAACTAAAAAAACATCTTGTGCGTCCGTGTGATGTTTCATACAGTATGTTTAAGGGGAGGCTCCCTAAATTTTATGTGAATTTGCATTAATATTCTGAAACAGTCACACATACAATCAAAATGGAACTTTAGTATATGATTTATTGGGTCTTTTTCTTTCGATGACAAGACAGTTACGTAATTGTAACATTTTCGCTCGATTCATTTTTTATTCAAAAATTATCAAAGAGCGCACGCGATATTCAACTTTATTACGGCTGTGTTAGCGTCTAGTACCGTAACCGGTCTCTCAGTGCCAGAAATTATGTTAGGGAGCCTCCTCTTAATAAGAAACCGTAATTTCTTTATGTAGGTCCATAAAAAATATCTTGAATTAAAAAAATTGGATCATGGAATCGTAATTATAAATGAAATATTAATAAGTCTAAATAAATCTTTTATTACATTTGCAGGAAATAACGAAATAAGACATAAAAATGTCTTCATAAAAGTCAAAAGATGCAAAGACAATTATAAATTTGGTCGTGAACTTTACACTTTATTTATAAAAACTCTTGTTTTTTTATAATTTAATTAAAAGACCAACGGTTCTTAGCAAAACAAAGTAATCTTAAATGGAATTTACTCACTTTAAAATAGTAGATAGAAATCCATTTTCCTTATCGCATCATTTGAACATTGTACCGCTAATATACCTACGTAAAGGTATAATAGTAAACGAGTAAACATATTGTCGTAAATTAATTATTATTTCAAAAGTGGACACGTCACAATTAGATCAAATTTGTTGTTTTCATAATATGCAAACACATTGTTTTTGTTTATACTAGATGTTTGTTGTTTTCTAATTCGAAATTTTTGAATGTATTACGATTTAAAATGACATTTGTTTTAAATTTAGAACATTAAGGTTATATTTTTTGTTCTACTTCCGCTATGCAACCGATTTAACCTATGACTCATACGTCATACCGACTAAAAATTCAAAGTTCGAACCTCATTCGGTTGTTTTTTATTTTATATTTGGCATTCTATTTGACATTCTTAATTTAAAAATTTCGAACGTCCGCGTCGGAACGTTCGATATTCGTAGTTCGAACTCGTTCATCTCGCGCGTAACATAGCGGTCCGCGACGTAATAAGTTTCACCGGTCGGTAACGGATGACACAAGATTACGGTACCGAGACCAGTGACAGTGAATAGACGCTGAGAGTAGCGCAACTACATAGTCCATACTAAGTCGATGAGCACGATTGCGCTACTGCTGCTATTCGGTTTACTGTGGTAAGACTATAGACAGCTATAGACTTTCCAACGCATGAGCAACGTGCTGCCAATCGCGTTCGTATTTTAAATTGGTTTATGAGTATACGTTTTTCAAAATTCGAATTTGTTTTTGCTTTTTAATTTAAGTTTCATGTATAATCTGTAGAACAATTAATAATGATGAATGTGTAGAGATGATAATTTTTTTTTATATTTTTATTTTTGGAACTTTTTGTTACATTTATAATTTACTAGGTTTCCGCCCGCGGCTTCGCCCGCACAGTCAAAGAAAAACCCGCATAGTTCCCGTTCCCGTGGGATTTCCGGGATTGCGTCATTTTCCCGGGATAAAAAGTAGCCTATGTCCTTTCTTGGGTATCAAAATATCTCCAGACCAAATTTCATGAAAATTGACAACATTTCATTTTTTATAAGGCCATGAAAGAAAAAAACCGTTTCTTTATTTTGCTCTTGCGATTACAGAAAAAAAATTATTTCATTTTTTAATCGCATATTTTAAGAGAATTTAAATAAAAACGATAAATGACGTGATGATGACGTCATACATACGGAGGAATAAAAATGCGCCTTAGCCTAATTTAAAAAAAGTAAAAAAAAAAACTATCACTGACATTTACAGGGTATGGCATGTGTCAAATTTCATATTAATGTCATTTTTGTGAATAATTCATGTAAACAAACTTTTAAATCGTGTTATTGTGTTTTGGTTTTCTAATTTAATCTCATTAGCGTGATGTTTGTTTGATTGGAGTTGGACCAATTCATTTATATTATACAAATAGTGCCTATAGTGTTCATAATTTTCTTGAAATAAAAGACTTTGTTTACTTACTAAAAGTTGTATTTATTTAACACTTTCCAACGTTTTTGGGATAGTATATTTGTTTCCCAGAAATTTTCAGCACCCCTTAACAAATCCTGCATAAAGTCATCATCATCAGTACTTGTGAATAAGTTTCTTTTGTTTAAAATTTGGATCAGCAAATAATAAATAACAATATTTACAAAGCTTGACGAATCAAAGTGACAAATGTGCCAAAATGTCAACTGTCAATTTTTTTTTTAATTTAAACTAGGTACCTATGTGGCAAAGGAAAAAATGTATTCCTCCGTATGTATGACGTCATTTGGCGCTTACGACATTTTAGAATGAGATGATTTTAAAACTCAAAAAGATGAATGAAAACTTCCATATTTAGAAAAAGCAAAAAATACGTGTATCATAATCTAGTTTTCATTAAAATAAAAAAATAAGTAGCTTAAAATTTTGAAATGTTGTCAATTGGTTCAGTAGTTTAGACGTGATTGAGTAACAGATAGACAGACAGAGTTACTTTCGCATTTATAATATTAGTATGGATATTGAAGAATAGATAATGTGGTCTGTCTGCGATAGATCAATAAAAATGTTCGTTAAGTATTTAAACGTAAAATGAGGCGTGATATTATATTTAGTTTAAATAGGAAATAAACGTGCCGTCGAGTGCCGTCTCGATACTGTTAGCAAGTGAAAGTGTTCGCAAAAGTGAAACGCTTAGATGGAGCGTTCGCTTGTAAAAACGAGATTGGGGATTGTGTTGCTTTTTATTTAGTTACTGACGACGAAAATGAGGTTTTTTTTACTGTGGGATAGTTGAGTGAATAATTATTGTATTCGGAAATTAAGTAAAAGAGCAAATACAGTTTGGATAGTTGAGAGAATAATTATTGTGTTAGTAAGGAATTGTAAACGAGAAGCTACAGTTACTTGACGGTCCTTTTCTATAGAAAATGCTTTGCAAATAGGTTGTAAATATTAATCTATGCTATGAAGATTCAAAATTGCTCTTAGAAGTAGTCTTAATTTGATTAATAAATATTTGACTTTTAGTAAATAATAAGTGTATGAGTGTGTAAGTTTTAAACATGGGACTCGTATGAAGATTTCAAATTAATCAAGGTTCTAGAATAGCATAGGGAAATTGAAAACAATTTTAAAACAACAAAGAACGCTAATTTTTATTGTTATGACAAAGCTAGTAGTTATTTATGTAGTTGATTTTCAACCCAGAAAATATAGTAAAATCATAATCTCATTCCCCATGCAATAACTTCCGTAGCTGCTCAAACTATTGTAGTTGGCTCGTATCTAAGGTGACCTGCACGTGCCGTATTCGCGTGACCTCAAATGAAATTACCCGATCGCTGTTGTAGCGAAACTGGTGTTCTGTTTTATGATTTGATTTTTAATTTAAATTTTTAATAAAATAGCGACTCCATTGTTCTTTTTGTTCGCAACATTTTGAAGTGGTGTGAGCGTTTTTGTTAATTTGGGTATTGTAAATGGACTATCGGAAGAATAGAGCAGAATAGGTATATATTTTAAATTGCAATATCAGGCAATTTTTTATTTCTTATGTAAAGTGGTAGTTAGCTCCCAGGGTTAAATAAGGTTCCTCATAGATAACAACAAAAATCTTCTTTTGAATGAAATACGTGATTTATGTCACGTACTACAATCCTTAGCTCTTTTTGGTACTTTTGCTGCAGAGCTATGAAAATTCAACAATAGTAACCGTCAATGGCATTCAAAAGTGCTTCTATATGAAGTCTAATTGAATAAATAAATGTTTGAGTTGAGTTTGAGTTTAAATAACTTAAAACAATAGTATTCGGAAGTATTTGCATACGTTTCGGTACGCAATAGCGTATACAGATACATTGATGTAAATAGACCAGTGGGACGTGCTACATACCGGTGTTTATTTAGTGTTTTAATTAATTATAATGTCTATTTTTGAAAGCATCGATTGATTAAACGTATTATGAAATCTAATAATATGTTAAATAATGCAAATCGCAGGTAGACTCTGATTTCAAAAGCACTTGTTTTCGTTTTTAAATGGTATGCATTAACTATTTTTGGATTATTAAATGTGTATAGTTTGTGTAAGTTATTTTCTGTTAAAATTTTTCATTACAGTAGTCTATATTAATCACACACTAAATCGGTTTACGAATTATGATATTTAAAAAGTCAATAACATTCGTAACTCCCAAAAAGCATTAATAAACGTTAAATATAATTCATAAATCAGCTGAAGATAACATAATAAGCAGCTGATCACAAATCGAATAAAACATTTCGGAAGTTTCTCCCCATACTAGTTTAAAGGCATCCACAACATACTCATACACACAAAACAGAAGCAAACACAAACACCTACACACACTACATTCTCTGTGGTAACAGGTTGTTAGAAGTTAGGACGTAAACGCATTGTCACAGTGACTGTATTACGCTACGTGACGTCACATGTGTGGATATACGTCACACACACATTTGAGCCTCACGCACACGCGGTCAATTCATCGTGGTGTTTTACTATGAGGGATGATTAGGGAAGTTGGGAAATTATAGATTATGATTGTAGTTTGATTTGGATGGTCTATGTAGGTTAAAAGATGGTCGTATTTTGAATGTAACTGATTGTTAAAACGGTAGGCTCCTAGCATGATGCAGTATCGAGTCTATGGCGTGGTAGGATAAATGATTTATATAGTGCTTAAATGTTAGGTGACTATTAATATGCAATTAAAGTATGTATACGAAAGATTGGAATTTACGCTGAGGACTGAAGAAAAAGGAATAAAGGCATAACAAGAATCCGAAATGAATAGAAATGATATTGCTTACTGATTCAGTAATCTAATATCTCATGTCTCAAAATGATTAAGTTCATTTAGATTGACACAAAATTAGTAGAGCCAACTATAAACTGTTGCACGACAGAGATTCAACTACAGCAAATTAAAACTTCTAAGTATATAACAAAAAGAACTTCCCAGATACTGCGCTAAGCAAAATTATAGTCGTAGATACCTGGCACGTGTACAGAATAATTTCACCTGGCGCAGTAGTCGATTTAAATGTTGCCATTTTACCTAACGTTCTGAACACTATCTGCAAACTAATCATTCTTTGCCACCATCATGATTCATTTCAGATTCGGAGTATTACGTTCTGATTTATAATTTTCATTTAATTCATAGAAGTTATATAGTTATTTGAAAGATTAGTGGAATTAAGAAAAAGTCTCAGGATTAGGACCATTAAAATGGCCTAAACTGTCTGTTTCCCTAATATTAGGAAAAATAGTGAGCTGATGATGTACAAGTAAAGATCTTCATGATATATAGCTAAAGCTAGGCATAACTCTTTAATACCCGTAATAAAATATAGCTATTTAAGCCATATTGCTCCAACGAGAATAACATAAACCTAGTAAAGAGACACCTACGCTCAGCCACCGCCTACCGGGAGACAAAGTAAAAATAGCACATAGAATACTTTCATTATAGCAAGGGTAATTTACGTTACTCCTGATAAAAATAAACTCGGTGACGTCTGGACACGATTGTGTGTTGCGAATCTCGCGAAATCTCTTGCAAAAATTTCTACGGTATTTTCCTCGGTTTTGTCTTCGCAGAATTTCAATGTCTTGTTCAATTATTTTGTAATGTTCGTGCTGATTGATTGAGTCTGGTTTTAATTGGCTGGTATTTTTATCCTGTATTCCTGGTATTATCTTTCTTCCCTTTTAACCTGGATAAGATGCGAAGTTTGTGCCAGTTTCTTGATATTTTTGCAGAAATAAAGTGGTTAAAAACAAGTGAATTGGTGTCGATCGAAGAAATACTATCCTATTACATTCCATGCCTCCATCTTATTTGATTAGTCATCAGACATTTCAGTAGATTTATAGAGCACGTAAGTAGTGCAATTATTAAATATCATTAAACATACCAGTTAAATAGACCAAAAGCAATCAATTAAGGTAACGAGTTCAGAGCCTAATTCTTTAACCCAATAACTTTTTGTCGGTTATCTTCAATCAAAACCACTTCACAATTATTCACTGGTCAATATTAACTACCGAAGACCCTAAAAACACGGCAATAGGTACTTCGTATTAGCAAAAACGACTTACTCATTGCAATCTTCGAAAGATTCCACTGTATTGCTACGCGATTTTGCACCTAATTGTCTTATGGTTAAAGGTGCATTCGCTTTGAACGGTTAAACATGCCAGGGCGATATTCCGAGGCCGCGGAACGGTGTCAGTGGGTCGCGGCGGGCCCTGAACTTGGAACGGGATACGTTATGTCATTTTAGCGGCCTTTTCTAGATTGCTTTTGGGCGGCATTTTAGCGGCTTTCGGGGTTTAGTTTTAGCAGCATTTTAGCGGCTTTTGACGTTTGGTTTAACGGCATTTTAACGGCTTTGCAGGAAAAGTTTTTACCGTTTTTCACAGTATTTAATCGTAGTTTTTTTAGATATTTTTGCAACCTTGTTTCCTTTTTTCGAGATGCGTATGATCCTGCGTAACTTATTGACCTTGTGAGCTTTTATTACATTTGCATGTTATGTTAATTTGATTCTTGTTTAACCTTAGTACGAAGACGCAAAGAAATTCACTAATGTTTTTGTCACGCAATGTCATGATTTCTCATTGCACATAGATTATACAATATTTCCATTACACATTGAGGAGCCTTGAGTCCTTTTAAATTAAAAAAAGTAGGTATATGAAAATGACCAAATATTTTATTGGAATAAGGACGTCTAGAACGTTCTACAAGTGCGTAAACAATATGATTTAAAACTATGCTAAATTCACTACTAATACGTAATGTAGGTCGCGTCGAGGCGGCGACCTTGAAAATGTATTAATTTAGTGTTTTTTCACTTTGCTAAGTGGGTCAATTCTTTATACTATGTTTGGATGTGAACAAAATTACTGCGTTGATACTGTACAGAGGTTTGAGCTTTTCATTATATTAATAATAGGTATATGTCTACGAAGTTTTTTGATACTAGTGGTGACCTTAGTAGAAGGTAGGTCCTGTGGAGTATGAAACGAAAGAGATTTTTAAGACGAATACAAACAGTTTACAAATTTTATTAAGTACATACATACCTATATGTATATCAATATTAAATGAAATAGTTCTCCAAACATAGAGCCTAAAAAAGTGGTGGGTATTTTATTATGAGGTCACTGTTTTAATTTTAAACAACAACAAATTCAAAATCTTTGCAATCTTTTCTTGGGAAACCGGAAAATATGTCGATTTTAAAGTAGTACCTACATAATATTAATATTGAAAAAAATATTAATGGAAACGTAGGCCTAGATTACGTTGAACATAGGAAATAACATTAAAGTCCAAAAGACATAAATTGACATCGTACAATTTATCAGTGATGAAGGTTACTTATTTGGGTATTAAGGTCGAGACGATATGTAAAACTTATGGAGTTTTGAGATAATTTTATGTTTATTGATGAACTAGCAGTGCTCCGCGTTTTACCCGCATTCCTCTGCTTTTATTGGTCTTAGCGTGATGAGATATAGCCTTCCTCGATAAATGAACTATCGAACAGTGAAATATTTTTTCAAATGGGCCTGAGATTAGCTAATTCAAATAAACAAACAGCTTCAGCTTAATAATATTTGTAAAGATTATCGCTCGAATGGTGTAAGAGCAAAATAAATCAAATATTAAATTGCGAAATTGACTGACTCATTGTAAAGCTGAAACTGGTGAGTCAATATTGATAAATTTCGGTATAGATACGCAAATGAGATATTGAAGAAATTAATATTAAAGGATGGAAAGGTTTATCAGAAATTATCTTGTCCACGATAAAATACTTAGTAACTGAAAATTGTAATAAATATTAACCAATATTTTTCCTTAGCTATGTAAAATATATAAAGTATAAAAACAATAAAATAAAAATCATGCTTAAATAAGATAAACTCGTGAAATAATTGTATTGTCACCGATCCTTGATAAAGTGTACAATGTTTGAATTAAATCCGTCCGTTTAGTGGGTCAAAATCTAGTCTAAAGGAGGATCTACATACATACATACATGTAAAGCGTTTAAAATGAGCTCCATATTAAGAAATGTGAAATTTTCCTATAATTACTTCACAATTTTAGCTCTCAATGGTGTATCAAGTTCGAACCCATGACCCGTAAGTGCTATTTCGCAATCGAAACCGGCAATAACCGGTTTTAACCGATGCGAGAGATTTGCTAACACGCAACCTTGGTACGCGATAAATCGGTAAAATCAATGTCAATTGTATGTTAAATTTCGATAACGGTGCATCTTTTTATCGTAATTTTTAAAATGTTAGATAAGTAAATTTTTAGTTATAGATTCGCACTTCTGTTTCATTATTTCTGTAAATTGCGTTATGTGTATGCTAGTGTCAAGTATGGAGATTGAAATAGGCCACGTGAAAAAATATATACCTAAGTAAAGTAATAAAATCGAAATGAATATGAACTTAAAGACAAGCAAAGTCGGGTTCCTAGTAAGTATATGTAAAATTATACGTAATATCGTTTAGTTGGAAAGCAACTGCTTTCACTGATGCAAAAAAAATGATGAAAAATGTTTTGCAAATCAATTTTGCATCAAAATTTATCAAGTAAATTTTAAGTACTTATTTTGAATGCGAGTATGTTTGTAAATTTGTATACTATATGAAGAATATTATCAAATTATCAGCTGTTGAGAAGGTTGTTCCTTGAAATTCTGAATCTATGTTTTATCTTGATTGTGTTAATGCATATCGCAGCTATAATTTTTATTATTATCAGTGAGATGTTTAAAATTAAAACTTTGGTGAAGATGATGATATACGAAGACACATTTATAAAATACCGACATAAATTCCTCTATTTACGACGAAGTTATTAAAACAAAAGATTTAGCCGCATTGTATCCATTTTAAAGCACAGACAGTTAGACGGCGTTATAAACAGTCCACGAAATGATGAACCATCTCAATAATACCGTTTTAAAAATCCGCAATCGGCCAACTTGTTACCACGGGCTAAAGTTGCCAAAAAAATTCGCATAACGGTTGACCCGCTTTTGGTTTTTTGACGCGAAACACGACTTTATTACAAGGTAATAAGAATGCCAGTTTTGGAGTAACGTGGGTAGGGTAGTGGAATGTGGTTTTAAGCTTTATTACGTTGTGATAGAGTCGGTTTTTGATTGTGTTTAAAAAGTTTTATGTGGTATGGAGTGGGGGTTTATAAAATATTGTATTAGTTTATCGCTATTTTGATGATTTATTTCGACTTGTGTAAGTTAATTTTTGTTGAGCTAAATGTATTGGCTAAGTATGTTGTTACTAATTATGACATGAAAAATAACGTTAGATAATATTCTGGTTAATAATTAAGGATTTTTACGAAATATGTACCTATTTAATTACTACTGTTTAATTTTTTAAGGTTAAAAATGTGTTTTCTTAATCGTTATAAATACTTTTTAAAAATTATTAATTATTTAAATTTAACCCTAGAATACTAAACATCGCCTGACAGGCAGCGCGCGGTCAGTTTTTTCCGATTATTTCAAGTACGCGCCCGCAAAGCATATTGTGCTTTCACGCCAATTCGGTATTCTCCGAGCTGCAGTAGCCAGCGCACGTGGGCCAGGCGCGGACGCTTTGTTTACGAAATATTAGGCACTCAGTCGCTTGGGAGGCGATCATTAGTATTTACGGTAAGTTTATTTTTTGGTAACAATTTTTTGATTTGCGATTTTTTTAGCATGTAGCTATGTTATAACTTTCGAAATGTTTTATTTACTTTTAGATGGATCTCAACGACGTACAAATAGCCGATTTTTTACTAAATGAGAACTCTGGCAGTGAAACTGAGGACCACCTGAAAATGGATCCTTATGACTGACGATAGCGTGGCAGATCCTTTTTTCGTCGAATATCGACTGGAAAAAGACTTAGAAAATATTGTACTAGATGACCAAAACCCCTGAACATATAATTACATAACCATAACATAACAATAAAAATTATTGCTTGGAACATCGCTCTCCAAACTGCAGTTCCTGTGACAAAAAATTAGTCTAAGTTCAAATTAGTTTGTAGACAAAACTGTGATGTTGCCATATGTTTTATTTAGATTTTTAAGAAGTTTATAAACTCAATAGTATAATGATGCCAAAAAAAATAAGATGTAGAAGATTTTTTTTTTGTTTTAAGACTGTTCAAAGACTGTTATGTTATAATAAAAAATGTTAATGACTTTAAGGTTTTAGCCAAATGTTTATTTTAAAAAAGAATTTTTAGTTTAGTTTTTGCAAAGGCAGAGGTTTGCCTATTAATTTATGTTATCTTTATAAATAAAAATAAGGAAAACTAATATAATTTATATATATTACATAGTTTTATTTAAAAAGTAGCCTCCGGAGCGATCATTAGTATTAAGCTGTAGTAAATTTATATTAGTATTCTAGGGTTAAAAACGTAAATGATTCAACCTTGTGTAAAGTAAAAGATTTCTAAAGGTTATGAGAAAATGAAATATATGGAATAAATATTAATATGTATGTAATACTTACCTTCTGATTTCATAAAACTGAATAGGTAGCGTATTTAATATTAATTTTCCTTCGTCCTTGTTTTAGGAATTACTTATTGAAATTCGTATAAAATTTACAAATTAAAACGTACATTGCATCTAATTTACTGAATTTAATATTGATATAATATAAAAAAGGTGCATCCAAAATATTTCCGCTAGCACCGATGCTTAACCCAGTGATCGTCCAAGAACACCGCATTGAATGATAACAATACATTTTAAACTCTACAAATAAGGGATTAAGGTACACCTTAGTTTGCAGAGACACAACCTTCTGTAGATTATAACCTCGTCGCTATCATGTTCAGGGTTAGAAGGAATAAATAAATTATAATAAGTCTTATTGTACTCATTTTACGGTCGATTTTCGTACAAAATAACAAGTAATTTCTTAAGTAATGTGCATATTAATTTTTAATTGTATACATCGTTTGAATTTTAATATATTTTTTAATAGTGATTATCGCAATCGCAAGGGCTTGATAGAATTGAGAGTTTAAAGAGCATTTTTCAATGCCATGTACTTAAATAACTTTTTTTAATTACATAATATATAACCACGTTAGAATATTGATCGAGTAATTTAGGTTACCATTTACCAATTAAATAAAATAGGTAAATTGATTTTGGCTCATCTTAAACAATTTTACGCATCATATTATTTTATACTATGATAAACTGTATTTAATTTGGCTCCAATAAAACAACAATAACATATTCAGGAAATGTAATTTATGACAAACAATCCTAATTGTTTTGTAACTAAACATTATTATTGTCTCTTATCACTAAAACTATAACATATTTTGATAGTCTTAATACAAAACGTATAAACATTCAGGAAGTATGTTTGTGGCCAAGGTTGATAGGTTTTACTGTGCGGTTGGTTGCTACGTGAAACATCGTTAGATAAGAAATTGATGTCAATACGTTGTAGTGATTTTAAACGCGATTTATTCATTATTTTTTATGGTATGAGAGAGAAAGATACAGGAAAGTGTTAAAATTTAAATTGCACACAACACATGTTATTAATTCCACCTTAAATGAATATGTTATTTAA
>CAJQZM010040859.1:0-16279 GCA_907164665.1 Colias nastes | reverse complement strand
ATTGTTATATTGCACCTTTAAAGACAATTTGGTATAAAAAGCATTAAAATTGATTGATATGACATAAATAAACAAGCAACAATAAATATGCCAGTTCTGATTTTAATAAATTAGCAATTGGTGGGATTGCATTATATTAAACCATGTATGTATGTAGATAAACAGCTATTTGAAGGTTCTTGGTCCTTTGAGTCGGATTTTGTTTCTAACTTTAAATTTCTGAATATACTCTGTAACATTCTATTCCATACTATCAATGAATATTTTTCTTTGATATCTCATTATTACATGTAATACAGAATTTATGGTTTTTCTTAAAATTTTTATTTATGTCTATTTTAGGATTCGCCGTTCTTCCAAAAGTACGCTGTAGATCTAAGCACGCCGCTCCTCGGTGACGGCTCTTATGCAGTCTGCAGAAAGTGCATACACAGACAGACGGGGAAAGAATATGCTGTTAAGGTAATTATATTGTATAAATAGGTTTTATATTTTGAGATTTTTTTTTTGCGAAATCTTAAGATCTGCATAACGTTCGTACGTTGGGCAGTTGCGAAGACAGAATAACGTTTGTCTCGTTAACATGTAAAAAATAAATAAATACAGATAATGAATAGATAACAGTGAAGTGATATTATGTAGAATTTGTACAACAATCCATATAATCTTGATTTTAACTAAAATTAAATCAGTTTTGATTGTAATTATAATCAGAATGAAAGGTATGAAAATCAAGGATTAAAATGCAGAGCAACAGCTTGTATTGTATTTAACATGTACAAGCTGTTGCTCTGCATTTTAATGTACATTAACTTAATTTTTTAAAAACCTTCAAAACGTGGAAAGACTGAAGTTAATAATTATTACAATTTCCAGATAATATCAACACAAAAGAAGGATGTGAAACAGGAAATAGAACTGCTCAAAGCGTGCCAAGGGTCGCCGTACATTATCACACTGCACGAGGTGTTCCAGGATTCTGTAAGTATTGTTAAAATTAATACTAATATCTACAACTAGCTGTGCCGCCCGGTTTCACCCGCATGGCTCCCGCTCTTGTTGGTCTTAGCGTGATGATATATATCCTATAGCCTTCCTCGATACATAAAACAGTGAAATATTTTTTCAAATCTGTTGTAAAATGCTATTACTTCATAGTTCACATTGATATTTAAAAAAATGCAATATTGACGATAGTTTTGTAAATATAATCTTTTTAAGTAGATCATCCATATCAAATCTTAGTAATTTTACTACCGATCTACCGAATGCTAAAATTAGATACAGATTTTTAGTAAAGCTTTTGATAAAGTTGACCACAACAGAAATTTTGAAAAGTTTCGCCAATAGACAGACAGTCTATATTGTTCTGATATTTTCCTGCCTTGATTAGCATATTATTGTATTTGTGATTACTATTACAAATAAAAGTCAGCACAAAAGCTTTATTTTGCTATAGAATTTCTTCAGGTGTGCCGCAGGGTTCACTACTTAGACCAATAGTTTTGGCGGTCTTCATCTACGAAATAATTATAACATAGCTACATTTTTTGTATTTTAGGAAGATATTATAATATTGTCTATTTGGTCTATTGATTCGAAATTAATATTCCTGCATATACATGAAATCTTTAATAAAATTTTCGAATTTAATAAAACCCGGCTCTTCGAAATCTTCTAATCTTCGAAATATTGCTTATATGACAAGCAATATTTCGAAGATTATTCATTAATTTATTTAAAGGTGTTTGTGTAATTATTTTATTTATTGAATTGTAAAATAAATAAGAGTATTCTGAAATCAAATTAAAATCGAACTAGTATGATTGAGACGTTGGTGAGGTTGTCCTTTTTTATTATGATGATAATGAGGTTGATGGTGATGATGTTATTGTTACAGGCGTTCACATACATAGTAACAGAACTGGCCAGTGGCGGGGAACTGGCCGCACAACTGGGGACAGTCGGAGAGCGAGTAGCTCGCCGGTTACTGGCTCAATTAGCGCTAGCTGTAGCGCATATGCATGCGCGTCGGGTAGTGCACAGGGACATCAAGCCGGAGGTGAGTGTCAGAAGTGAAACTGCTTTGGTAACCACATACATAGTAACAGAGCTGGCCAGTGGCGGGGAACTGGCCTCACAACTGGGCACAGTCGGCGAGCGAGTAGCTCGCCGGTTACTGGCTCAATTGGCGCTAGCTGTAGCGCATATGCATGCACGTCGGGTAGTGCACAGGGACATTAAGCCGGAGGTGAGTGTCAGAAGTGAAACTGCTTTGGCAACATTCAAAGATAAGAAAATAATCGCATTACTGCAAGACGTGATGGTATTGTCGGACGCGATCTTGGAATTTTACTCTCAATAAGAGAAGTTCAATGCCGCATGACCGCCTCCTTGGTACAGTGGTTGACGCGTGAGCATTGAACCGAGGGGTCCTGGGTTCGATTCCCGGTGGAGATGAAGAAAAAAAATGTCTCGGTCTGGCAGGACACAGAAGGCTGATCACCTACTTGTCCCTAAAGAAAATCGATCAGTGAAACAGATGTATAATGCATCTGCCCCTTACCCCACTTGGGGACATGGGACTTCACTTACAAGAGAAGTTCAAAATACTTTAAAAAGAGAGTAAAATTTGAATAGGCTACAAATATTAGTAAAGATGTAGATGATGACACAGAAGGAGAAGAAAAATTGAAATGCAAAAAAAAGTAATGATCCAACGATCAAAAACTATTGAACGAATTCATATTTATCTTTATATCACTTTTTACTTTATTCAAGAAAATGTTATTCGTGTAACAATAAATGGTAATGTACTCCAGGAAGAGCGAGATATTCTAACACAAGCTATTAATGCTTAAAAGGATGTCTCAATGACTGATATAATTGTAAACATATTTGTTACTGAATAAATATTTTTGATTTTGATTTTTTTTTTTTTTTGAATTCAACAACACAATTGGCGTGGTAGTTTAAATTAAATGTGGTCTGATTTTAAACAAAGTGGTTGATGATTTTTAACTAAAATAAACTTTCCAGAACATTCTCCTAACGACGTCCCGTCTCAACGAGGCTAAAGTAAAAGTGGTGGATTTTGGTTTTGCGCGTCGTTTGCCTGAAAGTGAAGAGCGGCAGCGGATGATGACACCGTGCTTTAGGTAATTTGGATCTTATTTTATGTTTAGTATTCTTAGGTGAAAAATGGAAATTGAACAAATAATAAAAAAAATACCTTTCATATGTTTTTTTATATTACTACTGGTTTAATTACTGTAGGGTCCAGTCTTCAACAGAAAGTTTGTGTGTAAATTTATTTTTAATGTGTTTATTTTGTTGTGAATAGATATTAATTATATTAGAAATCCAACTGTTTTGTCTATTTCAAGATTGAAATAGACAAAACAGTTGGATTTCTTTAAAGATCTATTTTAAGATAGTTCTTACTTAAATTTCATGATTGATTTTGAATTTGGTGATTAGGTTATTTTTTCAAGTGTAATTTTTTTTTTTTGTTTAGGATTTATTTGATGATTCATTTGTGTAATATTTTCAAATAGGTTTACTTTTATATTTATGTCGACGTCTAATTTACAAAAACGTTTGCAAATAAATTTTTTTAAGGTATCATAACTGTTTTTTTTTTAGAAAAAAGATTTTTATCTAAATCGAAATCGTGTTTTAATCTAAATTTTAATTATTTATATTCCAGTTTACCGTACGCCGCGCCTGAAGTTGTGTCTTGTGTACGCGGCACCGGCTCGGGCTACGGGCCCGAGTGTGATATGTGGAGTTTGGGCGTTATTTTTGTGAGTATATACTTTTTACTAGTAAAAATGGTGAAAAAATTACAAAAAATGAAGAAAAAAAAAATTTTTTTGAGAGGGGGTAGTTTGTGATTTTGTGAAGTCTATGGGAACTTAAAACACCGAAAAATAATAACACGATATTTTATTAGTATTTTTTTGTGTTTAAAGTCTTCTGGGGCCGTATTATGACCTCTTATTTCCAGATTATTTATTATATTATTGGCTATTAAAATATGGCTGATTATTGCGTTCATAATATGATTTTGCCAGTCAGTGCAATTCAAGGCGTAAATTGTCGGGAAATAAGAGGTCATAGTATGATTTCGGTGCCTATTTAGTACTTTGAAATGCATCCTAATTCCTACAGTAGATATTATAGTCGCGGTTGATTTTATAATTTACTAAATTAAGTTTTGTGTTGTTTGAAAGTCACGTCAGGAACAAAAAAATTGAACATTATAATTTAATAATATTTTCCACTCAACGAAAAGCTGCATACATATTGCTTAGCTAAATATCTGTTTAGATATTCTATTATGCAATATGTATGTAGCATTTTTATGATAAAATATTAGTATAATAATTATTTTTTCTTGTTTCCAGTACTGTATGCTGTGCGGCAAAGCGCCGTTCGCGCCGAGTTCTCGGAAGGAGCCGGTCACTTCGCTCATGGACAGGATTCGAACCGGCACCTTCTCTATGGACGGTCAGTGTTTTTTTGTTTGTTTGTCTCTATAAAAAAAATTATAATTGAATTGTACAAAAAAAAAATTGAACACGAAACATTTAGTGGTCCTTCGAGCCGGATCTGTGCCGCTCAAAAATTTAGTTCTCCTTTTTAAGCTATTGCATAGCTTCTATCGCGGGCCTTGAGTGCGGGGATCGAATCTAGAAATTTAGTAACGAAAAACCTCACGCTCCCCACTCCGACGGGCGGAGGTGTGGCTTGAAGGCATAGCATGCAATAGTTTTACCGCGGCAGTCCCCGAGTGCCACACGTCTTTTTTGTTTGATTGTCTCTATAAAATAAATTATAATTGAATTGTACAAAAAAAATTGAACACGAAACATTTAGTGGTCCTTCGAGCCGGATCTGTGCCGCTCAAAAATTTAGTTCTCCTTTTTGTTTAAAATAAGTTCCTTAGTTTTCAGTTATCAGTGTGATGCATGTGTCAAGTTAAACCATTTTAATGAAATAGCAATGTTTTCAGTTTTATAGACATTATTATCGTTTTATTGTTGGTGATGATGATGAATTTTTGCATTTTTTGCGTATTTACGAAATTCAATTGCCACTATCCTCCAAATTAGCTTATGTATATGTCTTTTTTTCCAATATCTAGGCGCGGGCTGGGCTACAGTATCAGCTGACAGCAAGCGCATTGTTCGCGCATTGTTTTATTGATGATTATGAATTTTTGGCTTTTTCGCGTATTTACGAAATTGAATTGCCTCTATCCGCGATATTAATAAGTTTTGGTTATCTCCAGGCGCGGGCTGAGCTAGTATCAGCTGACAGCAATCTCATAGTTTTATTGATGATGATAATGATGTTATTGATGATGAATTTTTGGCTTTTTCGCGTATTTACGTATTGAATTGCCTCTATCCTCAATATTAATAAGTTTTGGTTATCTCTAGGCTAAGCGACAGTATCCGCTGACAGCGAGCGTATAGTTCGCGCGTTTTTTTCTTTTTTTGTTTTTCTACAATATTGTTTTATTGATTATGATGACGTTGATATTGATATTTTGGCTCTTTCGCGTATTTACGATATAAAATTGCCTCTATCCTCGAAATAAATGTGTTTTCCATTTTAGGCGCGGGCTGGGCCACAGTATCAGCGGACAGCAAGCGCATAGGTCGCGCGTTTTTTTTTCTGTTTTTTTTTTCTACAATATTGTTCTATTGATGATGATGATGTTGATGATGATATGTAAATGTTTGATGATAAATAAATGTCTTTTTCCAATATCCAGGCGCGGGCTGGGCCACAGTATCCGCTGACAGCAAGCGCATAGTTCACGCGCTTTTTTCTTGATTTTTTCTACAGTATTGTTTCATTGATGATGATGAAGATGATGAATTTTTATCTTTACTGATTTTTTACGAAATTGCCTTCCCTTTATCCTCGAATTATTTTTTTCTTTTGTAATCAGGCGCGGGCTGGGCCACAGTATCAGCTGACAGCAAACGCATAGTTCGCGCTTTGTTATGCGTACGCGCAGCCGAGAGGATGGGCGTTCGGGCGTTATTGCAGGCCCTCGGTGTGAACGAGCCCGATGCAGATGGGGCACAGGGCTTCCGGCTCGCGGTGAGTGGGGGGAGGGGGGGGGGAGGGGAAGGGAGGGGAGGGGGGGAGATAGATTGATAGATCTTAATCCATACTAATATTATAAATGCGAAAGTAACTCTGTCTGTCTGTCTGTCTGTTACTCAATCACGCCTAAACTACTGAACCAATTTTCATGAAATTTGGTATGGAGATATTTTGATACCCGAGAAAGGACATAGGCTACTTTTTATCCCGGGAAAATGACGCAATCCCGGAAATCCCACGGGAACGGGAACTATGCGGGTTTTTCTTAGACTGCGCGGGCGAAGCCGCGGGCGGAAAGCTAGTACTATTATAAAGGCGAAAGTTTGTAAGTATGGATGTTTGTTACTCTTTCACATAAAAACTACTGAACCGATTACAATGAAATTTAGCACACATATAGAGGGTAACTTGGATTAACACATAGGATAGGTTTTATCCCGGAAATCCCACGGGAACGGGAACTATGCGGGTTCTCCTTTGAAAACGCGGGCGAAGCCGCGGGCGGAAATCTAGTAGATAGATAATTCTTTATTGCACACACACAAGATTTACATAAAACACAGAAAAAGACAAACAGAGACAAGTATGTACAAATGGCGGCCTTATCGCTAGGCAGCGATCTCTTCCAGACTACCATTAATTTGAACAGGGAAACACATTTAAAAGAGGTGGGTGAGCAAAAATTATTGCGTTGGGAAAAATAAATTGTATTACGAATACTTATAGCATGAATTATATAAAATAAGAATAAAATAAATCAGATAATACATATACCTAAAAATAGTATATACCTAGATAGTGTGAAAGGCAGAAACAACGAGATAAATAGGTAGAAGAAGATAGGGAGGGGAGAGGAGAGAAAACGCAGAAACACGTTCGATAATGGCTACAATATAAATGTCTTCAAAAAATTAGAATTGTTACAGTTTTTTTTTAATGTTTTAAAGTATTAAAGTTACTTGGTAATAGTCCGTCCGTAATCAATACGCCTTTTGGGTTGATAAACTTCTAAATTAATCTATTTGTATTTTTAACAATTGCTTTTCTCTCACAGGACATGACCAAAGCTGATCTCTACAAGCGCAGAAATAAGAACAAGCAGAGAAAGTCGAGTACATCCGAGCCGGTCGAAACCGCCACAGAGCAAGAAGAAACCAGAGAGAACACCCTCCTAGAAACCATAAACAACCTCAAGAACAGAATGAACAAGAATTCCATAGAGAACGACGTTGAACTCATAAAAGCGAATACACAAGACACGCCAGTCAACGAAACGGCTGAACCCACCTTCGATGACTCGAACGATGAAGTACCCTCAGTCAAACCGGTAGAAAAGACCTACTCTAAACCCAAATCTAAACTAGATGACTACATCTACATTGAAAGCAGTCAAGGCTTAGAAGGCACAGAAGTAGCGTTCCCTAAAACGAGAAAAGTATCCAAATCTCCCGTGCCGAGAAAACGAAGAAAAATCGAAGGCAAAAAGGAGGGAATGGAACTACGTAGTCGTGTGGAAACACCAGAGAAACGTGGTAGAGGGAGGCCTAGAAAAGTTCCAGAAGGAACGCAAAAAGAGTCGATAGAGAATGAAAAGAGAGTGACAAGGAAACGCAGACACGAAGAGATGACGAAACCTGTACTAAGGGAGAAGGGACAGAACGGCAGACAGAGTAAAAGCAATGAAAGTGTCAGAAAAGTTGTCAAAGCGAAAAGGAATAGGAAACCATCGCCAGAAAAAGTCGACGATAACGTCAGAATGACCAGATCGAGACGTAGGCGTTTAGAAATCAGTCTGTCGCCGTCAGAAGTTAAAAATGTCGTCCCAACTCTATCTATCGAGTCGGATCGTCGAGTCAATTCCATTGAAAGCAGTAAATCTGCCAGAAACAAGAGAGCCAACAAGAGTAACGGTAAAGCCAAGGCAACGAATGCCAAGGCCAAACCGAAGGTTAACGGAAAAACGGTGAAAAATAACAAGAAAAACGCGAAAAACGTGACAGTGAAAGTGACCGCGCCCGTGCGCACGCGCACCCGCGCCAACCGCAGGTGAAAACTAATTCGTTCCTACCCGCAGTATGAAAAATATCGTTAAAATATCGTTTTTCCACCCCCATAGACTGTTTACGATTCGTAGTTAATTCCAGCGTTCGAAAAAATTCCAAAAAAATCGATAAAAAATTCGAAAAAAAATATAGTGACGCAACACGGACGCTTGCTCATCGTTTAGTTTAAAGTTATTTATTTAAAAAACAATTCTTTCTTAAGTTATTCTAACGCCTAGTTGGAGTGTGCGATGGACAAGTGTTTTCTTTTTTTTCTTGTAATTTTTATTTAATGTTACTATTAATTTAAGGTCCCGTTTTCCCAAAATTACCATTAGATTTAATTCTTTGTTAATATGTATTCTGAATAGACAATTATTATTATTAATAATTAATTATTATTGTAATTAGGTAAGGTCGATGTGTGTTTGCGCACTTAATAGTTAAATTGTTTATTTTTTATTTACATCCCCTATGTATTTGGTGAAATATACAGTAATTGATTATACACAATGTGCCTTCGCATTTGTTTATATAAATTTATCATAGATAATCTCTTTTTTTCTTTTTAAAATAAAATATAACTTGATGCCTGCGACAGATAAGAAATATCATTAAAAAGAAGAATAACTAATGAATTCAACTATACTATCAAATATTATTACAAATATTATACATATATGGATCATTATCATTAATATGTATCGAGAACAACAAATATATAAAAACTATCGCAATAATCAAGTATTCCAATACTATATTCTATCTGTCTATTTGTTCATTTAACCTTATTAAAATCGATTACTGAATATTTTACCAATCTGTTGATAATAATAGATGAAAAAATATTAGAATTGTTATGCTCTATAGTACTATGACATGTATATTAACTTGTTCTAGAAAAAAAAGTTTAAAATTCCATTTTTACATTTCTTTCCCATCATATTATAAGTGAAAAGGTGTATATACACGTTGAAATGTGGCTAATTAGCCACATTTTACTTCTGTTGTCTCTTTCTCGCTCACGATAGTTGAATCATGCCATCTCACTTTGACGTCTAATCGTGTGTGCGTTAGTTTGCCGTTTTTGAAGATCGGATGTTGTGTTGGTAACCTATCTACACCTTTTTACTTATAACATTATTTTTTTCGAGCATAATAATTTATTTTACAATCAAAATTTTTCACAAACAGTTGAACAGATCTCGGTATAATGTTGTATATGTATATTCGTTTGAAATATTTAGTGTAATAGATATAAATTTGTAAATGAGTTTTCGTGTTTCTTTGATTTTATTCCCTTCAAAATTGCACTAATTGTAAATGAAATGAACATTTTGACAAGGCTTTGCGTTTAAAAATTATCTTTAAACTGTTGTGGTTAGTATGTTGTTAAATATATTACATAGTGCGATTTTCAAGGTAATTCTATCACATATTTCTCTTCCAAAAATATATATATTTTGTGTATGGTGGAAGTGCCAAAGCGTGCTTGAATTGTTGAATTTTTAGCAAATACGCGTTTTTAATACACAATTTTAAATAATTATCACAATGAATTGTTCTCCACGTATATTTTTTTTTCTTAGATTTTTTTTTGTTTTAAGCGCTTTTACCAAAAACGTTTGTTTTGATTGTAAATACGTTAGAATTAGTACAAAAATCGGTGGAAGATTATCATTATTTATGTATGTGTTTATAATAATATGCAGGAACGCCGCTTCTTCAAGTCTAGAGGCATATCAATGATTTTGCACTTATATATATTTCGTATCGTAGACTTGTGTTAATCTGTTCAGAGCTTATTTAAAATTTGTGATGAGAATAAAATTTAATCTGTTTCAATTTTTAATATTTAAATTTGGCGGGTTCGCTGCTTGCTGTCAAATGTCAAATTAACTTTTTTTTCGCTTTTTTTTTTCTTTAAATTCACAGCAAGCGGCAAAGCTGATCGGGAATGTTGTAAATCATTGAGAGTTTAAAATAAAATTATAAACGATTCGCAATTTATCAAAATTGATGTTATATTTCACCAATGAATGTCTTTCGAGTGTGAAATTCGTATTTTGTGTTCTTAGGCAATAATTTCGTTACTTTCGTGTACAACGCAACCTTATATAGTAGTCGAATAACATCTTGATGTGTTTAAAACGAAATGTAATGTATTTTTCAATGTACCAAGTCGAAGATACATACATTCAAATTTTTTGGGAAATTGAAAATTTCCGAATGCTTGATATGAAATAAGCTACGTCATTTGAAGTGCACTTAATGGATTGAACCAAAAAAGATTATATAATTTTATAAAGTGTTAGAAGTTATTATTGAAGAGTCGGCGATTAAATAAATGTTTTTGTAAACACGAATGCCGGCTGGAGATATTGGATTGTAATAAATATACCATTTTAACATTTTACATTGTTTTATTTTCCTATTATTTATGATCGAACTGAGGTGTAACTTAATAAAAAGGAAGAAGATATCTTAAATAATGATATCTGGAAAAAACGATGACACAAGGTGTCTAACACAAAAATTGTGTAAATTAAATTTAATAATTAAAATATGTAATAATATATTTTCAAATATACCTTATTGGGGCTAATGGGCTAAATAATAGGGCATGCTGTGTACCATATTATTTTGTTTGTGAACTCAGGGGTTATATTTATACTGCATAGATAAACATTTTTTCAGTCAACCATTTTATTTAACCATACAAAGGACATAATTTGCTCAATACTGATGCTTTTTTGAGATGGACGGCATTAGTAGTCTATGCTTATGCATATGTCATTAGTGCTTGATAGCAGAATCATTAAACCTTCATGAGAACAAAAACGTATAAATCTCTAAAACTCTCAAAATGGTTTCTCTATTTATTCCTAATACTACCTAAAACTAGCATTATATTACTATCTTTGCTACAACTTGATAATTTTTACTCATATACCTACTTAGGTTTTTCATTTTTTTATGTGGTTTCATGCACATTATGCTCATGATGTGTGTTTGCGTACATGATACATCGGCGGCGAGTACCAACCCTGAGCTATTATAGCTTTAGCTAGCAATTATTTATGCCTAAAGTTGACTTTTGTGCTCTCGCGCTCATACTCATGGTTGAGTAAATTTTGTGTTTAGGGGATGTTTGGTCATTGCAATTTGTCTGACTGATTAAATATAACATTGTAATAGTTATCTTAATAACAAATCAAAAAATCAGACATTTAAAAATAGATTATGTTCATTTATTAGAGCTTATCTTTAATTTTGGCTCAGGTGGCGAAGGTGTCACCGGTAGAGCTCCACTAACATTCAGATATTAAAAAGTACACTAGAAACTACTGTGAACCGAAACTTATATGCTTTAGAAAATAAGTTGTGTCTTACGGCTGGATCTTACTCTATTAGAGAGTGAACCTTCTGTTACCGTGTGTGCTTTCTTTGTGTTACACTTGAAATTCGATGGCTCGTAAATTGGCTTGTCGTCGCTTCACTAAGTATTATATTATTATGCTGTGGTAGTGATTTTAAAACCTTAATAAGTATTACAAACTTTTTTCTATTATTAGTACATAACTACATAATCTATATTTATACTAATATTGTAGAGCTGAAGAGTTTTTGTTTGAACGCGCTAATCTCAGGTACAACTGGTCCGATTTGAAAAATTCTTTCGGTGTTAGAATTCCCATAGATATCGAGGAAGATTATAGGACATAATAGGGTCAATGTACCAATAGCTGACCAAGCGCCAATACATGACCGAAATTCAAATATACGCGCCAATTAAGAAAATACGGCAGCCCCAGATGATAGTTTGTTGTTTTTTTCTGTATAGCAACATCATCTATAAAAAAAAACAAATCTTGCTGCCATTGGTCAGAAATATTGACATTTTTTCAACACGAAGGTGGCGCCCCGCAAGTAATCACATTTTTTACTAAGAGATTTTTATCGGGAGTTGATTGGAAAATCTTAATTAATCTTGAATGCAATCGATTACTTTTTATATCTCTTGTTATAGGCATAATGTTAAACCATTCTGTTATAGACTTTCGGCTTCATTTTTGGCATGAACAGTTTTTCATGATTTTTAGCGGCCTGGTTATCTTTTGGAGCAACGAAAACAACTTTTCGCCTATTGTTGACCAGTATGGTCAGCTCTTGGTTCTTTATATTTTGCTAAGAAAGACTTGCTTTGTTTTGTGCTTATACCTAATTTAACAAACCATATAAGCCGTAGTTAAGTCATAGCTTTATGTTGCATATTTCCAAAAGCTGACCACCGTAAGATTTTGTACCGAACTTAGTTGGTCAGGTTTCGGGACCGAGAATATTATTAACCTTGAGTTGTCCCCTTGATTTCCGTGACCAAGTGGTTTGATTTCATCAACCTATCTACAGACCTGAAGATCTTTAACGCATGGCAGTGTGGAATTTATCCATTTAACATTTCTGCAATAGACTTTATGAGATGTATGGACCACGAAACTAGAAAAGTTGCGCCTGTCATGCAATCTACCTACATTGGAGACTGAAGTTGGCGTAGAGATCCTTTTATTGATAGAATATAACATTTAATAAAAAAAACTTCAATTTAAATACAGCCTTTTTTATTTATCAAACAAAACTAATGTTCGAAGAAGGACATTTTGTCCATTTTGAAAATGGTCAACTTTTAGAGCAATGATGGTCAGATATTGGTGAACAGTGGTCAGGTAATGGTGTTTTTAGCAGAAGTAACTTTCAGAGTAGTTTTCATAAAACCTTTAAAGGTTATCAAATTGATACTAAGAACAATAGTTGCAGTGACTATTCAATTATCTGTGTCCCAAAAATAACATTGAACGTAAAACAAATAACCCGTTTTTATTATATAGCTAAAGATAAAACCGCTTAAATGGTCAACTAGTGGTACATCAACCCTATATCATCACGCTAAGACCAATAAGAGCGAAGCAATGCGGGTGAAACCGCGGGACACTACGTCTTGTAATAATATAAAATTATAATTTTAAGGTCTATACTCTATAAGTAATATTATGTTGTCGAGGACTAATACATAAATAATTAAATCAAAATCTGTACAGTAGGTAATAAGTATCCTACACAAAATTCTAGTATCGCTATGTCTAATGCCGGCACTACACATAGGCCAACGCGTTGGCAAGCGCGTTGGCACATGCACTTGTCCAATGTGTAGAACGGGCGTTTGCGCGCTGGTGGTAGGTATTTGAACGTTGGCCAGCGCGCTTGCGAGCTTGCCGCGCGGTGTCGGCAACATCAAAGGACACTTGTCGCAAGCTTGGCGCACCATCCACACATTGGCCGCGCGATCAGTTTGACTGTAGCAGCGATCAGGAGTGCACGTTTTTTTCTTGCGGCGAATTAACACCTAACTTGACAAAATGGCGAACAATATGAGTAACGAGGAAACATTTAAATTTATTGAGCTCTATCAGAGTGAAAACTGCCTGTGGAACCCAAAAAATAAGTACCATAAAAATAAAAATGTTGTATGTATTAAAAGTGCCAAATAAATAAGGTTCTTGGACATGCCGTTTTCCTCACAATGTTTTACTTCACAAAGAGCATCCTACTTTATTATTATTTTAATATTATAAATGTGAAAGTGTGTTTATTTCTTTGTTTGTTACATCCATTTTGAATCCGTCCGCACATTGGCTCGAACCAAACCATACTGAACGACCTCCCAATGTGTGGATTACTCACAAGCGCGTTTGCAAGCGCACCGCTAGCGCGTTGGCGAATGCGCTGGCCTATGTGTAGAGGCGACATAAGGCCTGGCGCCAAGTATCGCGTGACGTCCCGTTCCCGGTACATAGCCGTATCCCGATATTTTTACACTTTAATCCAATATAAACTCTACTACAAATGATATAGAGTATAAATTTAGAAAATTAAATATTAGAATGATAACACAATCATTATAGTAATGAGTCAGTCTTGATATTATTCTCATAATATAGTGATTCATAATTTCGTGGATCAGTTAAGGTATTATAGTTAGGTTTCCGAAAAATGTGCACAATTAAAAGAACTTATGTTACCTTGGCAGCCTTAAGACAGAAGAATGGGCTTTTTATATAATAAAATATATATAACTAGCTTCCGCCCACGACTTTGTACGTGCATCCCCGTTTTTCCCGTTCCCGCAAGAATTTCGGGAAATCCTTTCTTAGCGGATGCCTACGTCCTAACATCTACCTGCATGCCAAATTTCAGCCCGATACGTCCAGTGGTTTGGGCTGTGCGTTGATAGATCACTATATCAGTCACCTTTGAGTTTTATATATATATAGATAGGCATGAAAGGCTAAAGTATGGTCTGAATTATAAAATTTACCAATATTAATACAACCTATCGATTTTCACATATATCTGTCGGCTGTCGCAGTCTTTTGGACGAAGTGTTCAGAAATCTCCTTAAACTTACCTTGAAAATTTAATAAAAGTATTAAATATAACCGTTAGAAATTATTAGCCTTATTCAATAAGGTAATATGAAGAATTTTATTGACTTGCGACCGTAACTTTTTAATATTTCAGCGGGAAACTTCTAAAAGCCGACTCGCGCTTTTGTGAATACATATTGAAAAAACTTTGTTAGCAATCTTAATTTCGTGATTGTGTTGCCCCTAGTTTGATTTGTTGTTGTTGAAATATTATTTGGATTTATGTAAATCAAATGTATACATTTGATTTTACTAAAATAGAATTTGTGTAAAAAATATGTGTGAATAGTTTTACATTGTAGAACATATTTTGCTCCACACTGTGAAATTCTTGAATAAAATTAAATTTCTAAAGAATTAAACTCTGTTATAATCCTTATCCAAATGCTTGTTATATATTATGTGATCAGAATTATGTATCAATACTTGAAGCCGGTGTACTAGGGGATGAAATATAGGGGGAACGGCAAAATATCCACGCGAGCATAGCAAATTTAAAATGCAATATGCAAATACATAGTATTTTTCCATGCAATTTATACGATGAAATCACTTTCTTCCTGAGATGTATAGACTATAGACTATAGATGCTTTTAAATCGTTGAACTAAAATATGAAATGATATGTAAAAACTGTTAACTAACAGTAGGTATCTATTGTGCTTTTGTATTCGCATTTATTCTTAGAATTCTAACAGTTCAGAATAAATCCAGCATATTTTCTATAGCTCTATTGTCCGTAGTATTGCGACCAATTGTTAAATGAAAATCTTTTTAATTTTTATTTCACAATTCAGCTTACGATAACTCGGAATTGCGATTTATTTAAAATACGTTTTAACTAAAAATATTCACCGAGTTTTATTCAATTTAATTGTCCATTTTTACAATTTAATTGAGGTTTGTTGTTTTTACAGTTAAGCAAAATCCTATGAAAGCTCTGAAATTTAAAGTAATTAGTCGTAAAACACCTTTGTTTTTATTCAATGGAATTGAAGATGCGCACACAGCAATACGTAACCATCTAAGTAGAAATTATAGGTGTATAAGATGCTTTTCCACTGCGATAAAAGCTTAGAAGGCCGGAATTAGGAAGCGATTTTACACCTCCTTGCATAGAAAAGTACTACGTACCTTAACCTTAGCGCATAGGTTATGTAACTATACAAAGAGACATAATAAATAAAAACCTATATCATATTCTGATAGAATAAAACCATTTGAAGGTACCATGATAAGAACAAATGAAAATTGCTAACATTCCTACATAATCAGAGGGAAGAATTCAAAAACTTTCTTTTTAAATAAGTGGAGAAGTATGCCAGACATACTGTCTGTGACTAAGGGATTTCTATTGTATTAAGCACTCTATTAAATCTTCTGTCGTTTAATTAAAAAATAAAAACATTAATTCGGTAAGATATATCACACGCATATTTTCTATTGGTTAGAGTTAGACAGATTACGATATGACAATAAAGCCTTATTTTGTAGATCGTAATTGATATTTATGGAAACTCAGCTCGATTATCACACTTCTAAAGTTATAACCTAGGTCCTAGTTAGTCAACTTTTTTATTCATAAAAATTGGTTGTCTGTAAAGTCGGTTTACTGACGATAGTTGAACGT
>CAJQZM010040858.1:0-15154 GCA_907164665.1 Colias nastes | reverse complement strand
CACTAGTCGCGGCCACGTCCCCTCCCTAATGCTGGCAGATGTCAGTCAATTGCGCGGGAAGAAAGCAGTGTGATGCGACATTTCGTTTTGGCTAGATTAAAAGCTATTAATTCATTAAAAGTCTTTATTTAATATCCTATTAGTACCTACTTTATTTAGACTAGATGTGAGGAATGCTTTATAATACTCGCTATATTTTCTGAATATATTTCATGATACATATATTTTGTAGGCGTGATACGGGTTGGCGTGAGCACGACATACACGTGATGTTTAATATGTTTTATTTATTTTTATGAGTGAACTTGAACCTTCTAAATAAAATAATATTACAGAAAAGCATTATAAAAATTTCTGTATAAAAATAGACTTATCTTTAAGATAATCATAAAGAGTGGTTGCGTAAAACCGGCTACTCACCTACCTGCAGCGGAGGCAATATTGGAATTGCACCCTTAATTGGCTCCTTAATTGTGATGTGTATAGGCAAGCAGGGGCAATTTAAAGAACAACTGAAATTGCTCTGTTTGCCGTGCAACCGATATTGTTCCAATATTGCCCCTGCGGCAGGTACGTAAGTAGCCGGTTTTAACTAATAGTTAATACAAATTTCGAAATTTGAAAGTCCTTGATAGATTTGAATTTTAAATAACCCTATTGTTCAACAAATTAACGCCTAGATTAAGTATTGTTGTCGCTACAAGATCTAACCGATATGCTTTTAATTTGTCGCACCAATTCCGGTGCCGGGAAGTGCTTATTCTAGCTAAGATATTATATTGTACTGTAATTCTCATATACTTTTTATTTATATATGTATAAATTATAAGTAGTATGAGTTTAATATGTAGAGTCGAACTCTCCATTCATGGAGCCTGGAGGTGACAAGTTTATCATGTTTGAACAGTATGAATGGGAATGCTTTATTTAATATTATAAATGCGCATATTCTATAGTAATTTCAAGAAATCTCAAAAAAAAATGGACGATACCTACATATTGACTTTAATACAAATATCAATAATAAATAATCTTCACTATATTAACCAATATCCGCCTCGATAAAACACCAAATACGAATTAACAATATCAAGTCTTTATTACCGCTCCCACGAAGTTCTCATTGTTATTAATTACTAAACAGATGTTCGATGTATTGACCTAATACCCGCCATTAGGGCTTGCAAAAACTAGGTACCGCTGACTCACTAACCGATTAATTTAATATGGCTGTCTTTAATAATTCCAGGAATAATTGCGTTATGTCTGGCGTTACAATTAGTGGATTAAAAACGATGTTTTATATAGACGTTTTAATCATATTAAGAGTCCTTATCGATTTTAGAGTGATTTTTACTTGTTTCTGTAATTCTTTAGACGCTCGTTTAACAAAACTAAATTAGTAACAATGTGTGATGATATCTTAAATTAAAGATTCATTCAATATCTAAAATACGTTCGAGATAATTTATTGATATTCATTGTCCAGTTTGTTTAATAGCCAATAACCTAAGGCGTGTTTCAATTTTTTCCATGCGGGACGTTCGTGTCTTTGTATTTTACACGGAATTTAATAGAAGAAGTTTTCTTATAAAATA
Organism: Colias nastes; assembly: GCA_907164665.1. NCBI lineage: Eukaryota > Metazoa > Arthropoda > Insecta > Lepidoptera > Pieridae > Colias > Colias nastes. The sequence goes on along the minus strand of CAJQZM010040858.1, from coordinate 13,556 downwards.
TACTACAGTAAAGACACAGACATCCTAAAATAGGTTCGAGGCAATTTATGTACTTTTATTGAAAAATTCAAAGAACATCTAAGTTAAAATAGCCTTACTTTGATGAAATTTTATGCGTATATGGCGTCGAATTTCTAGTTCTTACAACAGAGTTAAAAAAAAAATAAAAAATACACACTAAATGATAGGTTAATGCTTAAAAATTTGCAATAAAAAAAATACATATTATATGTTTTATGAAAGAAATGGAATAATTTAAAGTTCTCTAGAATTTTAGATTATATACGGGAGCGCAAACGTTGTTACGGCAGATCTATATAATCGAATATTCTAGAGAATTTTAAATTATACCATTACTTTCATATAACATAGTAGTTAGTTTTTTTAAACGAGCTCCTAAAGAATTAAAGAAACAAGTCAAAATCACTCTTAAAATCGATACGACCTCTTAAGGAAAATATGAATTAATAGAGAACTTTAAAAAGAACTTAACTTCCTTCTATGATCTACCTCGTAAATCTATCACCTACCTACTGAGAACTAGGATTTCAATTTTTACAAGGTTTTCCAATATCAGTCTAGAAATAATAGTGTTATTGCAATTTTAGGTATGCTATTAAATTAACATAATCCATAATCTACTCTCAGTGGTTCGTGTACCTACCATGCATTTAATGAAACGTTAAATAATATTAATTCGTCTCTCGCAGATAGATTGTTTTCTTAATGGTAATACCAAAAATTAAGAAATATTTAAGAATGAAAATGAGAATTAGTACATAAATTATGCATAAATAGAATTTTTGTTTTGTAATTTGACAAAAATCTCTAGACCTTGTAAGGTATACTGTAGTGGCCCATAAATATTCATTTTATCGTAAGTATACACATATTATCAAAATACAAAATATGTATAATTTCAATGCAAATTACTTCTAACATTCCAAATCTATAAGACTAAATGCAGCCAAGAAATAAACAAAAACTCAGCATTAAAATTAATGGTCTAATAATACCGCATTTCACCAATTAGGGCTAAAGCCCTTGTATGTCACACAAGGGCTGCGTCGAATGACAGCATACGTCAACATAGTGCAGCTGCGACTGCATGTCATAGCGAGGCTTAATTAGATTATGATTATACCTACTATACACTTACTATACACATACATATTGGACTTTAATTTAAAAAATCCTTCACAATTTTCCAAACCCTTTTAAAGCTGATTAGCTCATTTCATTTATCACACAAGCGCGCCGCTGTGCGCCTTTTTATAAATTTATTCATGTGTGAACTTTTCCATAAACATGACAGGACATTTTTGCGCTATATTATAAAAAATTTAATTAATGAATAAAGTTTGTTTAAGGCTTTTTGTCCAACTTTCGTCCAGGAAAGAAGAAGAATCAAAACTACAAGCTATTTTACTAGAAGCTCTCTAATAGTTAAAATCATTTTTTTTTTTTTTAGTTTAATTATAACAAACAGCCTTTATAATATGAGTTAAGATAAAAATGTTGTATAGATAGGTACTTGAATTCTCTGAAAAAATCATACGTAATATCAAAAATGCATCAAACATACTTTCCTCAGAAATATCAATGCAGTCTATAAATAACCAACAAAAGCTTCGTATTTCAATCAGTGTACCAATTCTACTAATCTGATTACCGTACATTTTCAATAACCTATTTCTATAATTCAATAAGCAACAACATAAAATCCAACGCAGCAAAATTCATTTTCATGCATGATTTATTTAAAAGCGCATTGTCTTGTCACACCAATGCAATCTTAATTCTAATATTTGGTTCTTTATATCAAGGTGTAAAATATGCACAATTTATTGTGACTTTCGAGTCTGGTTTATTCAAATCTGGAGCAATATTTATTATAACTAACCTACTTTTACACACAATGGGAATCAATTAAAGGAGCAGGAGATTTTTATTCCAATGTGCACGTCATCCTAATATAAAAGTAGGTACATATTATATTAAAGTACATATATTTTATTCATTCCTACTAGGAATACTAGGATGATAAAAATATGTGAGCTAGGAATTTCCTAGCTCACATATTTTTATCATAATCCCTTCGACTATCCCTAACTCGAGTCATCATTTTAGGTTTCTTCGTGAAATTCAGGCCACTGTGCTGCGTCTATCACTTTGAAATATTACTTCGCCAATCCTTATGCTACTTAATCTATGTTCATTTTATGCTACGCTTTGATTTATATCTAAATAGTTTAAGGAATACCCGGGCATTTATGGGAATGGCTCATCAACGTGTCGTTCTACTTACTGTACAGAAAATTACCGGAAAGTAGTTCGAACTAATGAGATTCGTCAATTAATTAAAGGACAAATAGGGTTCATCACGCGACGCTTGGCAGTGATTCAATGTACCTTATTGTCCTCGATTTGCTTAGACCCCATTATAACACGGTTTTTGTTTATTCCGATGTCAAATCACGCGATCCAATCGAATATGGATTTTTGTAACCCAGAATGGAATTGATTTAGTTTCTGGAGGTTTATAGAATTAAATATTTAAATTGCATTCAGGACAATGTCGATGATTTTGAATGTTTTGATCCAAACTAGTGTCAACTGTGAGTTAACTTATCTTAGGAATAAATTAAAAACTGCATTATCAACAAACAATTCCTATTTGGTTTCCTGAATGCTGAATTCATGAAATAACTTTATGCTCCTTAACCCTCATTACACCTAGTATTTGATAATTTTATTGATAGTTCTGTTTTTTGTTAACCACTGAAATACTCGTAAGCAGCAATAAATTAATTAACAAATTTATTGGCTGTCTACAAGGCTGTCTATTATAGACGACTTTAATACACGATCACGTTTTTAATTACAATGGAATGGTCGACGACGTGATGCTGCCATTAAATGTCAGAACGAATGCCTATCAATTAAGGATGTTCTGATTTTAGCGATCGATAACGGTGTTAACCTAATTATTCACTTTTTTGCATTGCTTTATGGGTTCATTCGTCGACCGACATTTTTATAACACCTGAAGTCTGTTGACCTAACGAAGTTTTATTATCAATTAAATTGAGTGAACTTAATAATGTTTTGTTTTACGGAAGCAATTAACAGTTATATTACAGGATGTCAGGAATAAGGTTACCAAATAATTATCGTAATTCAAACGCGTTTAAGACTTTATTTACAAGAAAGGTTCTTCTACGAGGTTTTATTCAATCACTAAATTATTATTATTGTAAATTTTAGTTTTCCCTGACTTTACCAGTAGGTAAAGAAAGATACAGTGGGTTTATTCACTTTATTGTACAAAAAACCCAAGTTAATATTATAATTTATTACTAATTATTCGCGGAAACAGTTCAAGTAAGGTCCTTTCCAATGTCATCAGGAGAAGAGGATATTTATTTTATGAAGAAAGTGCCAATTATAAAATAAAAATAACTAACATACAGCATTAGATAGATAATAATAGGCTAGGCATTGAATTTCAAGATGTCAGTTCGATATGTGCGTAATTTAATCTCAAAAATTATTATCATTAACGATTTTAGTATTGTAAACTATAGAATATCAAATAATAAATTAAACATACTGAAGAAGATTTAATCCCTTGCAGATAAAATGACAGGATATAGCAAGTAACAGATAATGTTCCATTGTAATTTGCTCAGGTGTTTAACTTGTCTCATACAGACGGCATCCGAAGTAAACAATGCTGGGGATATCTTAGGGGGTGAATAATGAAGGTTATTCACAAAGTTTTCGTTATTAGTCGACTACTTGGTGTTAGGCAAACTTTATATCCATTGTTCTTAGTTCTGGAAACGTTTTCTAGCATTAAGTTGTTTTCGAATTAAGCTAATCAGCTTGTGAGATTTAAAATAGACATTTGTTATTGTGAGCTTTTAAATTGTATACTTACAAGTATAATTTAAGGTGAGCTATAAATTCCTTGTTGATTCTTCCTAAGTATTCAACAATAATAAACCTAATTCCAAACGCAGTTGAGACATCAAATCAACATATTTTGGGAAAAGGCAATGAATAAAACTTCCAATTCAGTGTATCTATAGCTTTTTTTACCAATGTATTCTAGCATTATTCAAAATATACGAAGCCAATTCCTTGTTTACACACAGATGTCAACATTAACCTGAAGTGAAAGATAATCTACAGCTGTAGATGGTACAAAGACAGTCGTTAGAAGCATTGTCCTCCCATAAAGGTCGTCAATGTGAAGGATGGCCAGACAATGGTGTTTTGTTAAAAGGATTACTTTGTTTTGTTTGACGCTAAATTTAACTATTCATTCATGAACTCTGTCTGTGTCGTTTATGTCACAACACTATATTAGTATTCTTCTTTTTTTCTGGCGGTTATATAAAAGTAAACTTGAATGAAAGATTTTCATTAAAAGCTCTGTGCGAAGTTGATTTCCATACATTGATGCCAGCATCCGTCGATGGTCGTAATTTACCTACTTATTGTGTTTAATTATCGTGGGATAAAATTATTCCTAAGAATAGGTTTACCTTACACCATTACTCAAGTTTCGTATATCTGGTCGGATGTAAAAAGTGAATGCGTAAAAAAGTTGTATTATTTGTTTTAAAATCTCCGGTGCCGATTTGATTTTATCATTTTATACTGAATTGATTTTTCTTTCTTTTTCAGAGGAGTTACCTAGAACAATTCGGCTATTTGAAGAAAGGGCAACCAGAAGTCGGCAACCTCTTGATGGGAGATGTCTCGCATTCTTACGAAGATGAATTTAGGATTGCAATTAAAACACTTCAAGTAAGATTTTATCGTATATTCGTTAAAAATAGAGAGCGCTGCATTCTTTTTTACTATTAAAAAGTGTAAGTTGATGGAAGAAGGGATTTTTGTTATTATTTCGTTGTTAAACAGCTAATAGATAGGAAATAGACAGGCTGGTTTCAAACTCAAACTCAAACATTTATTTTTTTCAATTAGACTTCTTTTAGAAGCACTTTCGTATCGTCATTACATATTTTTAACATTTACCATTTACCACCGATTCGGAAAGCAGTATCTATGGAGAAGAACCGGCAAGAAACTCCATAGTTGCTCTTTTAAAATCATGTCAATATTACAACGTAATTTTACATTATAATATGTAACTTATATAGTCTAACTACATAATATAACAAAATAATAATATGCCTAAAATAATATGTTTAAACTTTGACCATAGACATTAAGTTTGTTTTTTATAAGTTGGTATTTAAGTTGAATCGAGAGGGTCATATTTTTGCTCAGCCAAAGCATAATAATTATTAACAAACTTTTTTTTATCATACGAAAAACAGGAGGCATTGAAACATGGCATAGTACGTAAAAAGAAGTCCAGCTTTATACCTACAGCTTTACAAGAAAACAAATAAAAGAGCCCTGTCGCTTATATTTATATTGATTTACTTTTAGGAATTCGGTGGTATTCCTGTCACTGGTGAAATAGACCACGAAACAAAAGAGTTGATGAAGAAGAAACGATGTGGGAGGCCTGATCGTGAGCCCGAAAACTACGAAAATGGTGGAAGAAAGAAGAGGTTCGCTGTTCAAGGGGAGAAGTGGAAACACACAAATTTAACTTGGAGGTATGTAAAATAGAATAAATAATCATACATAAATTAATTATAGCGAGCAAATTCCAATTAAAAATTTCTCGTAGTAGCGACATCTGTTGTTTACTGTCCGAATTTCGATTAATGTGGACAAACTGTAAAAGCGCCATCTAGACTATATTTTGGTTTGAGCGTAAAAAAACATAGATGGCGCTTATGCTATACATAAGCGCCATCTAAGTTTATATTTGAGCGCACACGATGGCGTTAGTGTAGCACTTTTTACACGAGGTTTAACTTTAAAACATTCTATAATGATTTCATTCAGTTTCAATTTCAAATTTTAACTTCATTTACTGCGAAGTTTATGAAGTATTATTAATTTATGTGTAAGTAAATATGATTCGTTATAATATAGCCTACTTTCTCAACAATTATTTTATTTAAAATAGGAACAATAATTTGTTTTTTTTTTGTTTGTTATTAAATATTGAAATAATCAGATATTTAACGGAAAAACACAATAATTCTTCTTCTCACATAAAATGAAATATCGCGTAATAAGCATTAAAATCCTATTATATTAGAACGAACAGCTCCGTGAATGGTCTTATTTTATTTCCTTCTGTCCAGTATTTGCTTCAGGGCCTCATAAAATTGATGACAAATAATAGTTAAATCACGGACCTCGTAAAAGTTACGACGCTTTCCGCGTGGCTTAATTAAAAGAATATGTCCACCCTAGTAGGTACTACAAAGCGTGGGTAGTGGGCAGTTGGGTGTCTTTTTAATATTTTGTAGAAACAAATAACAAGTTACGATAGCAATATTTTTTTAACAACACTATGTATCCAGCTGAATTAGCTTTCCACATGCAGGAAAAGTAACTCGAACATTCGGTTTTCCATCCTTATTTTCCGTGATATTGGAATACTGAATTCGTTGGTTAGTTGTTTAAAGTGAAAACTGCAGAACGTGCGGCTTATTTGAAAAGTTCGGAATCACCTGCACAAATCGCAACTTCAGCACAATTTCCTGTCGAATTAATGGTCTGTCAATATTGTAGTCTTCCATTACAGCTTGTTGTGCAAACGAGCAATAAAACGAACAGCGCCATCTCGTGGTCAGTTTATGAGAATGCGGCGTCGGAAAAGCGTGTCAGCGAGTATTATTTTCTTGCTTTTTTGTTTGTTCAGTTACGCTCTTGCATTTGTTCTGCTCAATAGAAAGCTTTCAGTCTATTATAGTACTCAACGGTAAATGCCGTCTTTATTATTATAGCTTTTAATTATTACTTTTCATATAAAATTTAAGGAATTTTATAACTACTGAAGTTATAAAACTTACAGTTTCCAAATATCATCTCAACTAAATTATGTTATTATTTTGAGTATCTTTAATGTTTTTCTTAATTGAACTCCTAAATATTTTTATTAAAAAAACATTCTTTCACGTAAAGCAATAAAATAAAAGCATCAAGCTCAACAAAATGAAAAATAATGATTATTTTCGTATTAGTGTAATTATTCGCCACACTGCGCGTTATGAAATGTAAACAAGCTTTGTGTCGGGAACATCGGACACAATAGTAACTGATATTATAACGGTATTGTTTTCACGATGTCAGTGACAACTTAGTGACGGGCCCGTCTCGTCTCCCGCCGTGCGCGGCGCTGTCATCGCCACGCGAATCCAGTATGGAGAAATAATATTATGGAGATTCGAATTATTAACACACGTGAAATGGTATTGAAGTTTTAACAATTGGTTTACATATAACTGTGTTATTAACATGGTATAAGTAAGACAGAATATATTTTCATTATATTTATTACTAGGTTTCCGCCCGCGGCTTCGCCCGCGCAGTCAAAGAAAAACCCGCATAGTTCCCGTTCCAGTGGGATTTCCGGGATTGCGTCATTGTCCCGGGATAAAAAGTAGCCTATGTCCTTTCTCGGGTATCAAAATATCTCCATACCAAATTTCATGCAAATTGGTTCAGTAGTTAAGGCGTGATTGAGTAACAGACAGACAGACAGAGTTACTTTCGCATTTATATTATTAGTAATTAGTATGGATGTAGAGTAACACTATGCAATATGTAAATATGCAAATTCGTCGGTTGTTCTAAGATTTTGCCCTTGTACTCATATCACAAATCTTATAAAAGTATATTTTTTTTTTGTCAAAAGATATGATTTAATTTAAGTGTTCATAACAATCCTTAAAATACTAAAGTTACATATGACACGTGAATATGTACCTACGTATATAGAATAAAGCGGATATAATTCAAACTAGCTTTTGTAAAAAATGGACTCCCTAATCCCTATTAAATTCACTCGGACATTTTCACGTAAAAGTTATAAGCTGTTAGGACATTTTAATACACGCTACCCGCTACCCCAAGGCTTAGGAATTGGGTTGACATTTCAATACCCATTCCACAGTACATCGCTCTTTGCGCCCCCACGCGATGGCGTGCGCGTGGAAACCATCATTACAAGGACAGACAAATACGTCTTATAGTTATATTCGACTATAGTGTGTTCAATTTGCATACTTATATTGTGATGGACTTGTTATCGGTGATATTTCTCACATTACAGAATTTCCTATATAACTTAGATCCCATCCAAAAGTATAGCCTATTTTTATACACAAAATAGATTGAATGAATAAGATTTCAACGGTTTTAATTTTTGTTTAATAAGGTCGTCACGTTCTGCTTAATGCTTATATTACCTAGTATTTTCCACCCATATCTATATGTCTGTACTCTGTACTCTGTACAATGTACATACAATTATTTCTAAGATAATATATCTGCTGAATTTATATCACCGTAGACTTAATATTACATGATATTACTTAAGCTGCAAAGAAATCTTATCCTGAGGCTTGGAAAAAGACACATGACGTTTTAAATTAATAGAGGATTTGATTTGACTTTATCATAAATAGAAAATGAAGAAAACTATCGGTAAGTATGAGAATTCCATAATATAATGTAACTTAAAACTTAACGTTCCCTTTAAAAAGAAATCGTAAAAGTTAACTGTGCGTTAAGTGGCTGCACGGCTTAAAATCTTGCAACAATCTTAGATCCAACAATAGGTTAGATCTTTTGTATTTGATTACAATGTAATACATAACGACGCGGTGTAATTAAAATATACATACAATGTATTAATAATAATTAATAGGTATATTATGTTTCACAATTAAATATAATATGTCGCAATGAGATGAAGACATAAATTATATTTGTTGTAAATAATCAGCCATTTTTTAAATAATATTGTTGAAACTTCGGATCGTCATTTCAATTAATGGAACTTACAAACGTAACGTCGTAAGTACCAATGCGATTCTCAATGTTAATTTCGAAATAGCATACATGAGCCCGGATAGCTCAGTCGGTAGAGCATTGGACTTTTAATCCAAGGGTCCAGGGTTCAAGTCCCTGTTCGGGCGGCTCTTTTTTTGGTTTTTACTTAATGAATAATTAACTTTTTATACTCATCTTATTATATGAAAACATCCTTATATTTGGATATTCTGAACATATTTTTTTGTAAATTTTCTATTTTTAATTTTGCTCTTCCAAATTATATTCTTTATAATTGATGGATACTGAATACGAAAAATAATTTATAAAAGTGCTAAAAAATGATGCATGGCAAGTTATACAAAGTCCATCAAATTTTCAAGGAATAAACTGTCTCACTATATTATCGTAATAGTGGATACAACATGACCACACTTCAAGAGTTCAACGGCCGCCCCATACGTTTCATATATCAACGTATTGATTGTCTGATTAGTGCGAAACCCTATTAGGACTGTCTCGATAGAAGTGTAAATAAAATACAATTTTGTATGTATTCATCGTCGTTACAAAATATAAAACATTTTAACGGCACCAACTCTGAATTTGAATGAAAAATGTACCAATTTTTAACAATCGAAGTATAAGTTGGTATTGATTTGCTTTTTGTTCATACTATGTACCTTGATTAGACAAATATTATTCAAATCTTAGAATGGCCATAGCTACAATTAAGTATTCTGTGGTAGGTATGGCATAAACTTTAGCACGTGTAGAAATAGTAGTGTTTCTGTATATGAATAATAATTTGTTGGTCTAACTAAATTAAACCGCTTTTTCATCCTTTTCGTGTGAACTTAACAACCTAATAATGTAAATATATTTATGAAATCATAAAAACCTTAAGCTCTATGATCGAAGAATATTAATTAATTTTTTATCAAAATACTGTCATGATATTTACATAGAGAAACACACTTCTTCGTTTTATTACTTTGCGGTTAGATCGGTATATTTTCAGAAAACATACAAAAATTCGTATATTTGTTTTTTCTTAACCATCGTTCGAACTGAAAACCTTATATCAAAATAACATATTAAGGAGCATAAAGTACACATTACAAAAGATAATCTCATAATACAATTTATTTCATTTTATACAGAAAATTAAAGTTCCTTATAACATATTCGTGCATATACAAAAACATATGTTGCAAACTCAATGAATAAATTTACACAAAGATAGCTTGCTTCATTCAAGCATGCGGAGGGTCAGTACACTGGTATAAATCAGTTACATGTATATATATACTAAATTAAAATATAATATGCAATATACATGAGCTTTGATTCCTCAAAATTGTCGCTACCCAATTTCTATACGTCTTATTGGGGTAACCCAGTTATCTTTTCTACAAAAATTAGCACTTAACAAAAATAAAATTATATATATGATCTACTAGGCTACTAAAACAATATGTATTAAATTGCTATTCATTTCTGAATCAATGCATCGGATTGCATCTGCATGATTAACTTATAGCGCTCGTGGATGGCATATAGAGTAAATTTATTTGAATATTTTTGCTTAAAAACGTTACAAATAATTGTACACTTCTGCTAAGATAAATTTATCAAATTTTAAATCATTTCCGACCTATTGTTTCATCATGAAAATTTCTTATACAGCTTCAGTAGGTAACTGTATTTCGAAATGACTACATTTCAATGGCCTGTTTTCTGAATTTTAATTAACTTACTCAAGGTAAAAGAAAAGTTGTTTGTCAAAGAGTTTTATTTTCCCTATTACTTTCACATTGCAAACCCTATGGGGTTGGGCGACACGTGACCTAAGTAAATGCTTATGGGTGACCGTTGTTACTTAAGTTTTATGAGACCTGTCGGCTCTTTTTTAAATAATATATTGTGTACGGCCCGGCCCAGTTTTTTTGTCAAATAACATGATCAGAGAAAGTATACAAAAACACATAAATCGATTTGATATTCAATAATGTTAAACACAATTTTTTTTCAAAAGTTTAGAAAAATAAAATCGCCTTAAATTGCTTATGAAATATTGTACAGCTATTTGAACATATCCGAATATATTCCACATAAGAGCGATCTAAATGTGTATGTGTTTTATAAGACGCGAGTTGAAACTCGACTACTACGTGTAATGCACTTCGCAGAAGTCACAAGAAATAAGCGTGATAAGTGCAATTCCTGTAGATAACGATATCTCGCAAGATTCTTTAATTTAAACGTCAAAGCAACCGTAGAACCCAGCTTCAATATAGTGTTTCTTAGAACTTTATTAGATTTATCTCTTATGTGACCTAAAACACTATTTTTCCAATTATTTATAGCAGTTCCGTATAAGAAGATATTATAATGTATCCTGAGACATCCTAACTCTATCTTATCACTAAAATAACTTATTTCATTAATTGTTCCGTCCCAATTAGGTAATAGATATTTTTGGGGCATTACATGTAATTAGTTAGTGTATCATAAAAAAAAAACACAAAATCGTTCTATTACTATTTTATTAGGTTTTTTTTTTCAAAATCGATAATAATACAAAATAAATTAAAACTTTATGCGTAACATGATTTAGAACTTCTAACTTTATGCCTTATTAAGTTGAAATTGAATTTAAAAATCTGCTCTCGTCATTTAATAACATTATTTCTTAACTTGATTGACGTTAGACATAATAATCAATTATTGTTATTTTCTAATAGCCTTGAAAGCTTATTAATGGAGCCGTGCGCTTCCGAAGGAGATTGACCCTCCTACAACTGTAAATTCGTTACAGTATCATTGTGCCAAAGGTGCAATTGCCGCTCTCACTAATTGACTCCCTTTGAGACGGCTAACGTCTAGAGACCATCAAATCTCAATCCATTTCACAGGTTTCAGCGTGGCGTTGTTTATAAGTATACATGAACGGAGATCGCAAGCTGAAAGTCAATTAAGCATATTTTCATATAGCCATTAAATGCAGGCTTACGTCCGGCGAACCTGAAACTCCAATTAAAGGGAAGCTCTAGACGACTTCACGGGACTGCACGCGGCGATCACTCACTTGCACTTTTAATTAATTTATTTATCGAGTCGCGAATCGACGGCGCAACTCGCGGCCCCGCCCCGCCCCTCCTCTCGCTATAAAAGGCGTCGAGGAGCAGTGACGTCCGTCAGTTTTCTCAGGGATGGTTTGGGCGCCGACGCCCTCTCCCGGGAAAATTTCGGAAGTATCCACTCACTTTTGGTAGCATGTAACTAATAAGATTTGAAGGTGGGCTATGGGCCCGAGTGTAGGGCTCGGTCGGTCCGGCGGCGCTGGTGGGTGACCTTGAGGTGAGTGAGTGCACGCGCGTTGGCGAGTCGATAGGCTCGGCCGTACCGCCCGCCCACGCGCCTGCATTACAGCTGTTTTATTTGATAACGTGTCATTTCGTTGCTTTTCCTTTTACATGCGGTTTCAGTTCATTTTCGTTTTTCAACAGGTTTACGATATCCGTAATGAACGGCGACTGATATATTTTTATGGGTATTGATATTTTTAATTCTGGGTTAATATGTTTTCTATATTTTATTTACTTTTGCGCGTGGTAACTTTATGTTTAATAAAGTTTTGATGTCTTCCCAATACAAATAAAAAATGGCAGGAAGTTGGTCAAACTTTGCAAAGAAATCTTTAAAACATATTTTGCGATACATTAGGAATGTCTTAAGTATTATATGAGTAAATGCGAAAATCTGTGATAAAATGATACGACTGGATACGGTCTAGATAGCTAGTCGCTTGTTGGGCCAATCGCAATGTAATTGCTCCCTCACGCTACAGCTCTTAATTTGCTTAATTTACCCGAACCCACTCCTGCGAACAAAATCGGACGATTTAATGGCACATCAGATGTGCATTGTCTTAATACGCTTCTGTTTTTCATCAGGTGGATTAAAAGATTTATTTCAGATCAATGGTCAGGAAAATAGTTTTTAAAGGGATTTCTTAACGCTGTTTAACCGTAGCTTGTGAAAGCATATGGTAGATTAAAAAATACTACGTATAAAAAGAACATATTTTAACATTCTCAGGATAGTACGCGTATAAAGATGCTGTCAAAGGGTACTTAAGCTCAAGTATGAGGCGTATGAATTAGGTACAAGCGCGCTCATCAGTATGCTTACAGCATTATGATTTATAATCCCTTAGACGCATAAGTAAATAACTATAAGAGGCCATTTAGCGGAAAAGGTTTTTTGTACAGTATAAATAATTCGCCTTAAGCCGCTGCCGCCCTCCGGTTATCTCACACAAATAATTTAATAGGCGAGCTCTTGCGTATTGTCATTGTAATAAAATTGCGATAAGGAAAGAAAGCAGCTGCTATAATTAAAGAGAAAGCTTTCGCCTATTTTATTTAATTACAAATTTTGACACTTCCATATTTACGAGAAGATTTACTTCGCCGTTTCTAATTGAATTAACCTTGCTTTAAGAATATTGTTATGTCTTTTCTCATTGTTAACGTTTAAACGGTAGGCAGGAAATATTTCTCAGTTCACTTTGTGAATTTTAAGAGAAAGTTACAAGTTCTTGTTAAATA
>CAJQZM010040856.1:77414-94666 GCA_907164665.1 Colias nastes | reverse complement strand
ACATCTTTTCGTCATGGGTGTCATTTTCATGGTTTTTGGGGTAGCTATTAGCGAATATGAGGTCAAAACTATAATCCAAGATGGCGCCGACGAAAATTTTACATCTTTTCGTCATGGGTGTCATTTTCATGGTTTTTGGGGTAGCTATTAACCAATATGAGGTCAAAACTAAAATCCAAGATGGCGCCGACGAAAAATTTGACTTATTTTCGTGATGGGTGTCATTTTCATGGTTTTTGGGGTAGCTATTAACGAATATGAGGTCAAAACTATAATCCGAGAGGGCGCCGACGAAAATTTTACATCTTTTCGTCATGGGTGTCATTTTCATGGTTTTTGGGGTAGCTATTAGCGAATATGAGGTCAAAACTATAATCCAAGATGGCGCGGACGAAAACTTTACATCTTTTCGTCACGGGTGTCATTTTCATTGTTTTTGGGGTAGCTATTAACCAATATGAGGTCAAAACTAAAATCCAAGATGGTGCTGACGGAAATTTTATATCTTTTCGGCATGGGTGTCATTTTCAAGGTTTCTGAGACAGCTATTAACAAATCCCCAATGTAACCGTCGATAATTTGGTATATTTTTCTTACAACCGTTTACATATTTTTCGAGCAGAATTCAAATTCCGTGGAACTGTACACAGATAATAGCCTTTTGAAGTGAAACTTCTTTAGACGCATTGAGAGTAAAAATTTCAAGAACGCGTCATGGTAATACTGTCATGTTATGGAGCAAGGCGGTGATTTTGGTATCTATAAATCTCGCCAAAGAAGTTTCACTTCTGACACGTTATCTCAGCACACACGCTCTTTATTATTTTATTCTCTTCGTTTTAATGTTTTAGATGAACTTAAGTTAAGCGAAAAAGTTAAGCGAATAATATATTTGTTAGAATATTAACATGATTGCCACAGAGTTACGTTTTATATATACATATTACATTACTAAATATGCATTTCAATGTTCTTTAAAATTGTTTTTTAAGACTATCTACAAAACTGTAGTTGTAAACGTTTTTGTTATTTTATTTATGTTTACTTTAAAGGAGTAAGAAAAATATACCTAATTATCCACGGTAACATTGGGGATTTGTAAATAGCTGTCTCAAAAACCTTGAAAATGACACTCATGCCGTAAAGATGTAAAATTTTCGTCGACACCATCTTGGATTTTAGTTTTGACCTCACATTGGTAAATAGCTACCCCAAAAACCATGAAAAAGACACTCATCACGGAAAGATGTCGAATTTTCCTCAGCGCCATCTTGGATTTTGATTTTGACCTCATATTGGTTAATATCTACCCCAAAAACCATGAAAATGACACCCGTGACGAAATGATGTCAAATTTTCGTCGGCGCCATTTTGGATTTTAGATTTGACCTCATATTTATTAATAGCTACTCCAACTCTTTGAAAATGACACCCATGACGAAAACATTTAAAATTTTCGTCGGCGCCATCTTGGATTTTAGTTTTGACCTCATGTTGGTTAATCGCTACCCCAAAAACCACCCACATTTGCTACTTAGGAAAAGTTCAGATTTAAAGATATCATAGGTAATGTGACGATTATAATTTGAAATTTCATTCCGACCGTTTCTCGGAATAACATTTACTAAGAAGGGTTTAATATATTACCAGTAACATAATATTATGATGTATGATAATAATTAATAATTCATAAAAAAGTATTTTATACATTTCTTAAAAAGCTTCGATATTGTATACAATAATACAATTCATTAATTGATTATTATTCAAATTGTTGTAAAACAGTCACACTTTTTTAAGTTGGTTGAATAACTAACATACTTATCAGGATCGTACCTACTTACTAATAAAAATAACAAAATGAATTTTTAAAGTTCCCAGTAATCTTCTAGAATCAATTTCAATAAAAATAAAATAATATCAAGCATGAAGATGGTCTATAAAATGGAATGCGCTATGTTTACGTGAGCGTGATGTTCCCGCGCACCACGTTGCGACGTTATTAGATACCTAAATTTGAGTAACGCAGATATTATATGTACTAGATTTCCGCCCGCGGCTTCGCCCGCGTTTGCAAAGGAAAACCCGCATAGTTCCCGTTCCCGTGGGATTTCCGGGATAAAAACTATCCTTTGTGTTAATCCTAGTTACCCTCTATATGTGTGCTAAATTTCATTGTAATCGGTTCAGTAGTTTTTACGTGAAAGAGTAACAAACATCCATACATCCATACAAACTTTCGCATTTATAATATTATAGTAGGATTAAGATATTAAGATATATTAAGATGTGACAGCGTCCTTAAACATGTTTGCGGTGCGACTTCAATTTACAAAATTCAATTATTATTTTGCCTTTTTTATTTGTTTTACTTTTAATTATTATTACCAATATTTTCAGAAGAAAATAAATTAACCACCAGAACGAGAGTTTCATTTTAAACTTTAAATGTATTTATAAAATAGACCAATAAACCAGCTAAGCGTTCTTTGTGTTTAGATGATGTTGATGCTACAATAAAAATGTTCGATTCCATGATATTTTTATTACTAAAAGCAAATATGTTTACGAGAAATTAACAATAAATTATCTTTTATATTGTTTCTATCGATTTGAATAATAAAATAAAATTTGAAAAAGGAATGTTTCCTTTCAGAAAAATTTGCTATTCCTAGTATTTCAAGTACATACTTTCCTTTCAGGGCACATCGAAAATTTCCACACTGTATATATACAAACAAATATAATATAAATATGCAAATATTGCTCGTTTAATGGTATAGGATTAGTAGTAAATTTATTTATCAACAACATTCCTACGATAGCAAATAAAATCGAACTACTGATTTATTTATACTGTGGTGACTTCATAGGTCACCGGAGTTCATTTCGCGCCGGCTCCTGCGTAACGCGGGCGCGAGCCGTCTCAGTACCTAAAATGCCTAAATTGTCTGAATCAATCGCCCTTAATACACTAAATTTATTATAAAATTGGTCTCATTCTATTATCACGCCGGTGCAGGTCGACTTATGTTCGGATCTTAGACCATTAGATTCCCATTCATTATTACAGGTTTTATACGTCATAGTCATTCTTCAATTAATCGAATAGCAAACCAATTATGTATCAGATAATTTTGTAATGAATAACGACTTCAAACAGTGTTTTGTATCATTTATCTTAAGTAAAAAATGTAAGTATATTTATTATTTATGCATATAAAGTCGAATAACATTTTTGAAAACCGTAAATCTGGGCCGAATGTTATTTACGGAATGAACAAGATGGCCTTGATTTCGTAATTGTATTATTTTTGTTTAACACAACAGCTTAAATAATATTTATACTCGGCGTGTTCAGAAAACAAACTGCGCTAAGTTAAAAAATACTTGAATTTTAAATAAATTCCAACATAAACATTTATGGGGAAGTAAATTTTACAGATTTTGATAAATTCTTAAATTATTTTTTGGTCATAAAACATTGATATAAGCAAAAAATGAAGATATTCAATTTGTTTGATATATAGCCTATATGTAACATAAGCTTAACTTTATCCCAGTAATTGAGTTCTTTATAGGAACCAAACTTTTTCGGTATTAAAAACATCAAGGTTAATATCGAGAGCATAACATAAAACCTGTTTCAAAATTACAAGGAACCAATTTTTATAAATAAATTAATAAAAAATCATCAATAATTATTAATTACTAAGCTAAACTTTTGAGTCAAACGTTTCAAAAACGTGATTTATATTTATATAACATTATAGCCATTTAATTTTAACTATTTAACGCTTTGTTAAGATTTATAATATATTTCTATACTTTATTTCATATCAAACATTTCGTGTGTTAAAGAAGACGGAAATCGTTTCCAAACAGGTTTGTTACATAAACTACTGCTATTAAAACTAATGTATGTATAAATAATTGATAACTCACTTCAAATATTGTTCGTAGAGATGCAAAGACAGATTTGTTCTTATTCGCAGCTTGATTTCTCCTATGCTCCATTTTAACACATTATTAACAAGGGAAATCTGAAAAAAAGGACCAAGTTAATCATATTATGTTCTTTCAATATGTATTAAATAAGTAACTAGTTATATAGTATTAGAAAAAAAACGCAAATAAGGTTTATATCATTTATCTGTACCTATACTAGCTTTTCGCCCACGTTCTCTGAGTATCTATTAGCAAATTATATACTAAAACATTCCACAAGAATATCTCGTATCTATTAAAAAACGCTATCAAAATCAGTTGTGTAGTTTTAAAGATCTAAGCATACATATGGACAGACAGACAGGCAAAAAGCTGAAAGCGACTTTGTTTTATGAAGTGATAAATTGAAGATTGCATTATGTATATGCTAATTAAAGCAATTATTTCACACATACAGAAGTAATTTGAATGTATCACTACATAGTATAAAACAAAGTAGCTTTCTGTGTCCCTATGTCCCTTCGTATGCTTAAATCTTTAAAATAACGAAACTGATTTTGATGCGGTTTTTTTAAATAAATAGACATATTCAAAGGGAAGGTTTTATTATATAATTTAATAAGTTTTAGTCAAAGCGGGCGAAGCCGCGGGCGGTAAGCTAGTATTGTATATTTGGAAAGAGACCACTTACCAATGGCATCGCCATGAAGAATTGTGTGAGAAGCTTTTTGAATTCTGGCTTGTTCATTGTGATAATAGATCTGAAACAAAGGCAATTAGTTAATTTTCATTAGAGATTATTAACTTCTGCTGATTATAAGGAATATCTATATGTGCCTACTAAAAACTAGGCCTTTTCGATGTTTTTTATCCATTACAGATTACGTTTTACTAACATTTTATACTGTTTTTTGTTAACATTAATAAATGTATACTTAATAAAAATATGGCTTTTCATGGTAAAAGATTGTCACTAAGTCAAGATATATTTGTAGCTAAGAACGAGAAAAAAGGCAAACCAATATTAACAAAGCAGTGACAACAGTAATTATTGCGTTTATAGCATTTACTATAATTACTGTGGATAGCTCATTGATTTATATGAATTCAGGCTATTACATAGCTACCCTGTTTATTCATAAATATTGAAGGAAATAAGGCTATTCAGTTAAGTTAGTTATTCCGAAATTAAATGCTCTTGAAATGCACTTTCAAAGGCTCTCTCCGATTATCTTTTACAATACGTATTTTTACGCGTTTGTCAACTATTTTACAATCTCTCTTTTAGTATAATTCTGAAACGTCTTAAAATCAAAACGCAAAAAATATATAATTCTGCAAAATATTACACAAAAACAAAAGCCAATCGATATTAACCAAACCTTCACAATTTGAAAATATTAATTTGAAATTTAATGACGCGCTTAAACAGCAAAAATGTTTGAATATACATATAAAAATACAGAAGCATTTTTATTTGGCGTTTTGTTCAATACGTTATTTGCTTTTTATCGATGCTGTTATATTTAATGTTAGGTACTTATACTTTTAAACATAATTTATCTATTTGCATGCTGCATCTAACCGTGAAGGAATTATACCAGATGACGTATTAAGTGACTTGAGAATGAACACATATAAAACGAAATACAGTTCACTATTTTTTGCATTGATGTCTATTTTGTGTATTTTGTCTAGATTTTATTTATATTTACATTTTTATCGGTTTCGTGTAATTTTCGGGAAGCGGAAAAGTAAAAAAAAGTACATACTTTCACTTAATAATGGATTTTTGAAGTGAAACTTCTTTAGAAGTGGTGAGATTAAAATTTCAATGTCGCGTCATGGCAATACCGTCATGTCATGGTATAAGGCGACGATTTTAGGTATGCTCAGCACACACGCTCTTTTTATACTGTTATTTCTAAAGAAAGAACCTAATAAGTAGGGATGTAACGATACCGATACCGATACCGATATATCGGCCGATATAATCGGCAAGCCGATATATCGGTATCGCCGATAATAAAACAACCGATACCGATATCAAACAATACAAAAAACCGCGCCCAATGAACGATGCGGGAGGCCGCCCGCGCGTGCGCACTTTGTTTTCTGAAAAAACTCTACCAATAGTAAACTTTTATTAGGTACTGATTGTATGTGTATTACTTAAAGTTTAACTGACTTTGTAAAATAACAATCTATACTTATAATAAATCTGTAGAGAGGCTAATTCTGTACATGAAATATATTAAAAAAAAACTATGAAGGGGTGATAAGGGATCGCTACTGATGCCAAAAATGCAATCAGTAAAATTTTTGTCTGTCTGTCTGTCTGTCTATATATTCGTTATAGAAACAAAAACTACACGACGGATTTTAACGAAATTTGGCACAATTATTCTTCATACTCCTGGGCAGGTTATAGTATACTTTTTATTACGCTACGATCAATATGAGCAGAGCAGTGAAGGGAAATATTGGGAAAACGGGAGAAGTTACTCCATTTTTTAAGCTTCCGTCGCGTGTGCAGCCTTAAAGCTTAAAGCTACATAGAAATAATGTACGACACAAATGTTCTTAAATTATTATTATTAATATATAAAAATAAATTCCTAGACAGCATATGTCTATCTTTTAAAATTGACTCACAATAACACGTGAAACTTCAATAGCTTAGCAATTCGGAGCTTTCTGATTATATTTGTCTACTCTTACGTTTACAACACTCTCACTCATCCCTAATTAAAAAAAGTTAACATTATTACCTATTCAATAAAAAAAGAATCATGTAAATCGGTGTAGAAACACCAAAGTTATACATGAAATACGCTATAAGTCATCGCGCGTGAATCATGCCTTAAGGATTATTTTTGTGTATCAGTTGCCGCGTTCGACGCGCTTCGCGGTTATAATATACTAATATTTTAAAGAGGAAAGGTTTGTAATTATGTATGTATGTATGGTTTTCACGCATAAACTACTGGACCGATTTCAAAAATTCTTTCACAATTAGAAAGCTTCACTGAGCAACATAGGCTAGGTTTTATCCAGGAAATCCCACGGGAACGGGAACTATGTGGGTTTTTCTTTGAAAACGCGGTCGAAGCCGCAGGCGGAAAGCTAGTACTAAAATAAATGGTTTTGTTGTTTTTTGATCTGGCATTTTTATTTAAAAGAATACGATTAACAGTTGAGTATCTGTTAAATGTTGGTAACTTTTTATGCATAATTCACTATTTATTTTTATACCAAGCCATCGATATCGGTATCGGTATCGGTATCGCCGATACATTACTACAAATATCGGTATCGGTATCGTATCGGCAAAATCATGTATCGTTACATCCCTACTAATAAGTATTTAATTATTGTTACTTTATTTATATATGATGTATTAAATTTTTCCGGTTACATAATTATAAAAAAGAGGTTATATATCCTGTATTACTCTGATGTATTATCCTCTGAAGTGGAAAAAAAAACTTCCGAAATTACCTAACATTATTACTTCGACGACTATACTTCTTTTACAAAGCACTAAAATGTAAATGATCGTATAATTTACATTTTAGTGCTTTGGCAAAAAGGTCGATACGATAATGCATTTGTAATTATAGATCGATCAATCGATTACCTAAAATTGGTATTTATTCGACAAGTGTCGAATATAATATAGACTTGCGCGAAATAAACTTTCCTCCAAGAACCTATATCTAGGTTTACAGTTTAGATTCTCAAACAAAGTTATAGGTTTTGGCTGTCAAAAGTTATTCCGTTTGCATGCATAAATTTTTTGCAAAGTATCGGCGATTTATACTTTATATTCGTAATATTACAGACTTGTTAGAAATTCCAATACTAATGTAATATTAATAGCAAACGTGACATATTTAATGATTATTATATTATGATCTTTCACCCATTAACGTTAATTTGCTATAGACTTTGTACATTCACGTGATACCTACGTTTCAAGTTCGAAGAAATTGAACCGGTTTCTTGTATAGCTTTCATCTATACGTGTTACATTTTTGTTCTTAATTTTGATTTTAAACGACTTTCGTCTACTTCTTTAGGATTTTTTTAAGCTATTGCATAGCTTCTATCGCGGGCCTTGAGCGCAGGGACCGAATCGAGAAATTCCGTAACGAAAAAACCTCACGCTCCCCACTCCGACGGGCACGGAGGTGTGGCTTGAAGGCATACTATGCAATACTCAATAGCTTTACCGCGGCAGTCCCCGAGTGCCACACGTCTTTTTTATTTTAAAGCTTATTTCAGTCTAAAATTGTTCAAAAGATCGTAAATGTTGTGTTCCAGCTAATGTATAGCTTTTTCTGTTTTTATATAAATTGTTTTATGCCTGAATACAACTAATAATACTTTTTTTATGAGAATCGGCACCTCGGTTAAACCCATACATTTGCTTATAGGCCAGTGGAAATTAACATTAAATTCGCAAAGCACGATGTAGTTCTGCATTTTTGGTATGTTGTTTGGGTCAGTTAGGGTGATGTAAATCCCAATTTGCAACTTCGAAAAAGTTGTGCTCGCTTCGCACCACGTGATAAACTGCGAAAATTTTGGACTTTTTTCACTTTTTGCTCTAAAAGTCATAAACTATGCGTTTCCGACAAGTATCATTCACTACATAAATTAAGGTTATTAAATTTGCAACAATTTAAGCCTAATTACAGCTCTCTAAACCTTATAACGACTAAACTGTGGCCATTCGAAGATGGTTCATTTTTCCCGAAATATTGAAATTTTTAGTTTTGCTCCTGTTTGAAGCAAAATATTGGCAAAAACCGCTCGTTCTATGAAAAGGTCGTATAATAAAGTTGTAGTGCATTTAATTTTCTTTCATTAGAGCATAGAACAAAGTCTGTGAGACAAATAGTTCACTCACAATATCTGAAAAACAAAAAGAAGGTAGAAATAGATTTTTAAAAAATTGAAACTGAGGGCATATAAAATCATAAAAAGGATAATACTTTTTCATTTGCAGGATAGGTAATTAACAAAATTACAAAATTTGGGAAAGTAGGAAAAAAGATTATACGCAAATAATAAACTGCGAAAATTTTGGACTTTTTTCACTTTTTGCTCTAAAAGTCATAAACTATGCGTTTCCGACAAGTATCATTCACTACATAAATAATTAAGGTTATTAAATTTGCAACAATTTAAGCCTAATTACAGCTCTCTAAACCTTATAACGACTAAACTGTGGCCATTCGAAGATGGTTCATTTTTCCCGAAATATTGAAATTTTTAGTTTTGCTCCCGTTTGAAGCAAAATATAGGCAAAAACCGCTCGTTCTATGAGAAGGTCGTATAATAAAGTTGTAGTGCATTAAATTTTCTTTCATTAGAGCATAGAACAAAGTCTGTGAGATAAATAGTTCACTCACAATATCTGAAAAACAAAAATAAGGAAGAAATAGATTTTTAAAGAATTGAAACTGCATATAAAATCATAAAAAGGATAATACTTTTTCATTTGCAGGATAGGTAAAAAACAAAATTACAAAATTTGGGAAAGTAGGAAAAAAGATTATACGCAAATTAAATGTTTAACTAAGAAGCTGCACTCGCCAAAGTGATTCTGGAGGTGTGTTTTGACAGTTCTGATGTCAGGTTTGTATTCGCCTTTGATTTGATCAATGAGTTCATTCAAGGAAAACTGGCATTCTTCCCTGTTATTAGAAAGATAGGAATATATGTATTCCATGCACTCTGGGACATTTTTGGGTTCTGAGGATTTCTTCTCTCGCACGCTGAATGGAAGACAGTAAAACTTCTTTTGGCATAACTTATGGCATCAGATGCAACGAGGTCAAAAGTGGCTGTAAGACGATCAATGACTTGCTCAATGTATCACCTCGACGACTGACTGCATCGAACATTGATTCCCTAACTGTCATCGATTCTACTTTGAACACCTCATTTCTGCGTGATTTGGGAAGTTTGTTTTGGAGCTGGAGAAACTCCTCAGTGATTTCCTCCGCACAAAGGAAACAAATGCTCCGAAGATTCATAGGGCCCGATTTTCTAGAGATTGATGGGCTACTTCCAATTACTATCTTGTGCGAAAATCAAAAACAAAACATAAGCCCGAAACAAATGTGTTTAGTTGATGGGAATTTTAGCCAGTTTACACTGTTACCGCCTTCACCGCGTGGAGGTACTCCCAGCTTATGTTTTGATATGCAGATTATGAGTGATTGTGTTGTGCTCTAATAAAAGAAAATTAAATTTTCTACAACTTTATTTTACGACCTTCTCATAGAACGAGCGGTTTTACCAATATTTTGGTTCAAACGGGAGCAAAACTAAAAATTTGAAATTTTCGGGAAAAACTGACTATCTTTGAAAGGCCACAGCTTAGTTGTTATAAGGTTTAGAGAGCTGCGGTTAGGCTTAAATTGTTGCAAATTTAATTAGCTTTATTTATGTAGTGAATGTTACTTGTCGGAAACGCATAGTTTATGACTTTTAGAGCAAAAAGTGAAAAATGACCCAAATTTTCGCAGTTTATCACGCGGTGCGCAGCGAGCACAACTTTTTCGAAGTTGCAAATTGGGATTTACATCACCCTAACTGATCCAAACAACATACCAAAAATGCAGAACTACATCGTGCTTTGCGAATTTAGGGTTTTTTAGTGTCGATTTCTACTGGCCTATAAACAAGTATACTAATCAATTATTCGTAAATTACTTTAATTTTTATTTTTTTAGCAACCAAATATATTTGGACATTTTCGTCATATTAATAAAAATTTCACAGTAAGATAAAAAACTATGGAGCTTAAAAATAATTAGTTAATCACTTGTAGAAATAATTAAAAAAATCCTACTTAAAAAACATCAAACATTTTTTTTAAAAACAATAATTTAATAATACTTATGTACTTTTAAGCAACAGTTTCGCTCAATGCCATAAACAAAAAAATACAAAAAATGTATGACACAAGTTAATTCTTGGCCATTCATGAATAAAAAAATAACAAGTGTAAAGTCAGGGTTGCAGCAATTTAAAAGATTAGATACTGAATTTGTTATACATAGTGTAAATCCAACATCAAGAGCGGATTTGTGAATGTATGTCAATAAGTTCGAAGCACGTTCAATGACATATAATTAAACTTATTAATATTAATTATTAATTAATTATTAATTATTAATTATTTATATTATTTTTTAATTAGCCATAAATTAATAAACTTGTCAGAAAGTTTGACATACTATGCTATCAATCTTTTTTTGTTTATTTTTCGTCAACAAGATTCTATTGAAATATCTTATTTAATAGACCAAAACTTCTGTGATAATTTTTTTAACTTTTACCATGAAAAGAATTATAATTTCATATTGGAATGGTAAAATGTATTGAATTGGATAAATTATACTTATCCAATGATATCACAGGTCCTTCCACCTATTTTAAATAACAAATGTTGTTGTAAACTTGGGTCTATTGTATGCAAACATTTCAATACAATGAACCAAAATTGAGTTTAAACTATTTCATTTTATTAATTGAATAAATAATTCCAAGTTGGAATGACTATGCTCTTTCTGCCATAAATTAGGTCAAATACCTTGATTTTCTCTTTAAAAAAGTATTACCTGCATAAAAAAACAAATTCTCATTTTTTATGTATGTTCAGCAGTTATTTTAAAAAAAAATTTGTTTTATGCTAGATAATACTCAGAATTTATATGCATAATTGTTTAAAAAAATAAGTTTGTAATATTTTATAAACATTCCATTTATCTGTTGTATTACTTTCACCTTTTATTATTTCCTGAATTCAACATAGTGTTAATCATACTGTTGAATATTATGTAAATAAAAACAATGACGTTTACTCAAAATTGTGTCTATGCATTTAACTGTATTGAATTAACAATTTGACTTTTAAAATAGTAACTATTATGTTTATTGACAAGTCTACACAGTAGAAGCCACATATAATATCATTGGTAGATAAATGTACTAATGATAAACTCATAAATCCAAAAAAGGGAATAGTATTAAGAGTCTGAATAAATTAATAGTAAAAAATGTACTATTCATATACACTATAACTTATTTATTTATTTACATTAGCTTACCCTTCTATAAAGGTTGTATGCTGTATGATCCACAAATCGCACATAGTCCTGGCTATTAGCGACAGTGCTATCATCACCATGAATCCACTCTCCTTTGACCATACACCGGGCACCATAATCTTCCATAGCACCTTGAGCTCATTGAAGAACTTTGCGTTAACTTGTGCTCTTGGCCCTTTCTTGTCTTTGTCCTTTATCATGTATTGTACACTCTCCTCTAATGTCAGACTGCTTGGTTTAGCATTTTTCTTCTGACTGCAAACAAGTAAGTATCATAAATATAGCTAATTGTTAAGAAAGATTTTTGTTATATGAATGTTTCCACATGTTTAAATAAATATTGCATTGAATTTTAAAAAACTTCTACCTAACCTTTTATTTTCTTTAGTATTTTGTTTGTACTGTACTGTATTTTTAAATACAGAGTTCATTAAAATACAGTTAAGTAGTATGAACTACATGTAGTAAAGTAAATGATTATAAAATTAAAATACACATTATGAAAGTAAATAAAGACCATAAACACATAAATTGATTGCACAGTATTAGAAACTACATATTATATGAAATATGGAAATCACATGTAAATAATCTTACCTTGATTTTATAGAGTTCTTTACAATCCATGCACCAAGAGCGGCAGATGCCGCTAACGCAATTTTTACATCTGTCCTTGAAGTAATTTTACTAAAATTCGGTGCCATGGTTAAACCTTCTAGATTGAAGAAGCGAACACTTAACACAATATTAAATAACACTCAATAAATTAACACATTATGTCACTGTCTAAAAATTAATACTACCACAGTCCAGATCAGTTTAATCACTACTGTAATTAATAAGAAAATTCCATCGACTAGTAATAAATAGGTATAAACTTTAAATAGCAAGTAGTAACTAATACATGAAACATGACTTTACTGACCTTCTGACTTCTGAGTACTCAACTGACTTTTGACAAAACTTGACGTTTGTAAACGTCAGTGTTGTCATATTTAATTCTTTAAATTAGCTGATAAGTTTCAATATTACACAACCACTACCTTATTTCAAATTTGCTTAGAAGAAAGGAAAAGAGCACAAGGTTAAAAATAAATTTTATCATATCCAAATTTGCCATGTTGTTACGAAGCACCTCCGTACCTGATCCGTGGTGGCCTTCAAATCGATAAATCGGGCTTCGAGACCAGCGGAGTGTGCTGGAAATAAATTTAATTTGGCTTGACGTGTTGACAACATCACGAAATATATATTGTTCACAAAATGTTTGAAAGGGTATAAACATCGTCAGGAACCCGACATGTCGAAGAATCGTAAAATTCAACGTCCTGCTAACCAGCAGATACGCACTTAAAAAATTAAAAATAACATTTTTTGGTGCACCCTTCCAGTTTTTGTGAATCCTAAATGTTACAATTAAATAATACAGTGGTTAAAAACATAATAATTTATAGTTTATAGTTATTATTGGTATAATGTTACATATTTGTATAAAATGTTTACTTTATTGAAATTTTTGACGTGACAACGTCTTATATTAGGTTGCGGCTGGGAGTCACTTATGAAAAAGTGTAACGCTCGGTAACGTTACGATGAGTCACCGAACGAGAGAGAGGCCCGCCGAATGCCTTGCGTCTCTCTCCCACTCAACTATGATCGAGAAAAAGACGTTGTCACGTAAAATCTTCGCCCGTAAAACCGACTTTACAGGCAACCATTTTTTCTTTTGTAATAAATTAATAATTGATTTTTCTTGAATACTTTCCTTTTAATTAGTTGCCTTCAGCCAGGCAAATTTTAGGAGTGTAGAAACACTGAACGTCAATTGACATTGACATTCTGGCTGAGAAGGACAGATTAACATAGATTAAATACGTCTATCATTTGAACATTGTAGTATAAGTAAAAATATAATTTTTGATTTAGATTAGCTTATAATTTTATTTAATTAATGTTCAATAATATTATTGTCTTAAGAACTTAATTCGTATAGAGGATATTTATAATAAACTAAGAGAATATTGATAAATATATTTTATAAATTGCGAAAGTGAATCTAAATAAACCACTTTTCAATAATTTGAAATTACTACACTTTCGTTAGCGTTTAGCTACTATTATATTGTATTCTGTGCTTTCGTATAAAATCTATATAATAATAGGTATGTATAATCATCCATATAATCATTTCAGAATATGTTTTAATACATAAAAGCTAAAACAGGAATAAAAGGTGTTCAAGCAATTATTCAAGCAATATTCAAGTAATATTTTACGTTGAAAAATATTTTTGGAATGGCATGAAAAAGTATACTTAGTAGATTTGCAATATTTTCATGCATAAATAAAATAAAATTAATTTTATAATTAATGTATCTGTCTGTTTTTTATTATTATGTGTGATGATAGATGTGTTTTATTTTATTTTATTACAAATATTTGAATTAACTGCCTATCTGTTGGGTCACAACGAAACATATTTATCTTTAATTTTATTACTGTGCAAGAATAATTGTAAAAAAATTGGTAAATAAAAGAGAGTAAATAAAGTTCAAAATATTTATTTCTAAAACTACAAAATGCAGCTCAGTACATGATCATCTGTTGTAATTGGAATGCAAATAAATAAAATTAAACTAACAGGTTACAAAACATAAATAATATTTACAAATTGTACTAATTAGGATGTAGGAACTAAATTACGAGATCTACACATTCAATAAATTTAGTCGACTTCTTCTACGGTGGGTCCAGAATGCGCTTGTTGTCCATACTGTTGGTAGTTACCGGGGCCCGCTTGTTGATAACCGTTGCCTCCAGCACCTGCCCCATGCATCTTGCTCATTACAGGTGAGCAAATTCTTTCTATTTCCTTTTGTTTATGCTCGTACTCCTCTTTTTCTGCTAACGTGTTGTTGTCCAACCATTTAAGAGCATCATCACATGCCTTTCTAGCCGTGTCTTTGTCTTGTTGGCTGAGCTTCTCACCCGCTTCATCAAGGGCCTGCTTTACGCTAAACACATAAGATTCGAGATGGTTACGTGCTGCCACTCTTTCTCTCTGCCTGCTGTCCTCTTCCTTATATCGTTCAGCTTCGGCTAACATTCTATCGATTTCAGCTTGGGACAGTCTTCCTTTGTCATTTTTAATGACAATATTTTTGCTTCGGCCCGTACTATTCTCCTTTGCAGACACGTTCAGGATACCGTTGGCGTCCAAATCGAACGTTACATCTATCTTGGGCACTCCTCGCGGTGCCGGCGGAATGCCTGTTAGGTCGAATCGTCCCAGCAAGTTGTTATCCTTAGTCATTGCACGCTCACCTTCATACACCTGGATGGTAACAGCTGGCTGGTTGTCCGAATAAGTTGTGAAAGTTTGAGATTGTTTGCAGGGTATCTTTGCGTTACGTTCAATTATCTTTGTCATAACTCCGCCTGCAGTCTCAATGCCAAGGGATAGTGGAGCCACGTCGACCAATAGAACATCTTGAATTTTGCTGTGTTGTTCGCCGCTTAGTATAGCCGCCTGTACTGCTGCACCGTAAGCTACAGCTTCATCCGGGTTGATGGAGAGATTTAGCTTTTTGCCGCAGAAGAAGTTTTGTAACATACTTTGGATCTTGGGTATACGAGTAGATCCACCGACTAGTACAACATCATGTATGGAGCTTTTGTCAAGTTTTGCATCCTTGAGCGCTTTTTCTACCGGTTCAAGTGTACCACGGAACAAGTCTGAATTTAATTCTTCAAAACGCGCTCGTGATACTCTGGTGTAGAAGTCAATGCCTTCATAGAGAGCGTCGATCTCAATTGTGGCTTCTGTGCTAGATGACAATGTTCGTTTTGCTCTCTCAGCGGCAGTTCTTAGTCGACGTAGAGCTCTAGGGTTATTTTTCATGTCCTTTCTGTACTTTCGTTTAAATTCATCCGCTAGATGATTTACCAATCTGTTATCGAAATCTTCTCCTCCAAGATGGGTGTCACCTGCGGTGGCTTTAACTTCAAATAGAGAGCCCTCATCGATGGTTAGTATAGAAACATCAAATGTGCCGCCACCCAAATCGAAGATTAATACATTTCTCTCTCCTTTGAGATTTTTGTCCAATCCGTAAGCTAAGGCGGCAGCAGTTGGCTCGTTTATTATTCTTAAAACGTTGAGACCAGCAATCGCACCCGCGTCTTTAGTGGCCTGTCGTTGAGAGTCGTTAAAGTAAGCAGGAACTGTGATAACAGCATCTTTTACTGTTGAGCCCAAGTATGCTTCAGCGGTTTCCTTCATTTTCGTTAATACCATACTGCTTATTTCTTCCGGTGCAAATCTCTTAGCTTCGCCCTTGAATTCCACTTGTATTTTGGGTTTACCGCAGTCGTTAATCACTTTGAACGGCCAATGTACCATATCTTGTTGAATTTTTGGATCATCAAATTTTCTGCCGATCAGTCGCTTGGCATCAAAAACTGTGTTGTTAGGATTTAAAGCGACCTGGTTCTTAGCAGCATCTCCAATGAGTCTTTCGGTATCCGTAAAAGCCACATATGAAGGTGTTGTTCGGTTTCCTTGATCATTGGCAATGATTTCAACGTTTCCATGTTGCCAAACTCCAACACAAGAGTATGTTGTTCCAAGATCAATTCCAACAGCTGGCATTTTTATTGTTTGTATCACTTCTCTTCACTTTTTTGCAATGAAAATATCGTATGTAAAATCGCTTCCTCGGAAAACTCGGCGTTTCCACCACTTTACTTCTTCGTATCGCTTATTTGTGTTTTCAAATACTGATGCTTTGCCGCGCTTACGCGAGGTTTATATACTAGTCGACCGTGGACGAATGAGGATCGAGAATTTTCTAGATACTTCAAGACAGGACCAATCACAATCGATTTGGGGTGGAATGTTCTAGAATGTTCATGTAATCGACCAATCAACGCGCGGCTTTGAGCGAAAGAGATAGCGACAAAATATTTTGTATTTGTAAAGTTGATGTGGAACAGAGACAAAACATTTTATCGGAAACTCACACATAGATCTTTAAAACACACAGAAATAAAATTCACAATACGTATACTTGACGTTTTATGTTTGTGTTCATGTTTGTACATTTATATTTGCTTATTAAGCCGTATTCACACTCTCTACTTTTACATTCTCGTTGATCACGCATGAAAAAAAAA
>CAJQZM010040856.1:36050-72414 GCA_907164665.1 Colias nastes | reverse complement strand
AAAGGCCGATATTAGGAGCAGGCCGATAATAGGAGACTCCACCCTATATGAGTTATTTTAGAGTCAAGTAACATTAGGATTTTTTTAATAGAGCTCTCTTATAAAATTCTATAGCTTAGGTATTTTAAACGAGTGTAGATAAACACCATTATTGGTAGAACAAGACATAGAATTACCATTACTGAGTTATAATTAGGTACTAAAATATTATTTTTACAAAGAAATATGTACCTAATTACAATAATGCAATTTGTTAGAATTCCAGTATAGCAAATTGAAATGTTAATTAGGTCTATTATCTGCAAGAAACGGAATTCAGCTATAAATGCTCTTCATAGAAATCTATATAACAAAGAATATTAAGAATAATATGAGAAACAGATTGCAAACAAATAACGTGATAAATATATAAACAATGATTATTAGGTATTTGTGATAATAATTAATCTTATCGTGTACTCCGACCAAATAAAAATCAATAGCAAGCAAGGAATAGGTAGGTACCTACCATAATAGATTTAAAAGTTAAAAAATGTAAATATTCAGTGGGTACCTTTTTTATTATTATTTATCTAGACTTTAAATTTCAAAATTCGAAAGAAGAATTGAATAAATACAATCAATGCAATAATTATTTTTTTTCGATTATTTTAGTCAAACGATATTCTATAATAGGTAGCAAATTAATAGTTTAATAGCGATACAGAAAATAATAAATATTAATAGGAAACAAGGAACTTGATCTTAAAAAATCTTCCCTTAAAGGGTGAACCTACGGATTACGAAATAAATTACAACCATAGCCAGATATCAGAATAAGCTGAAGTATGCATTAGGTATTTTTTTTAGGTAGATTGGTATTTTGATGATTACAAAAAATTATTTAATATTACGCAATGATGATCATGAAAGCTATTACTTTTTTTCGTAGATTGGGTAGGTAGGTAGGTAGACAATGCGGCAATTGTAGGAATATATACATTAAAACATTAGTTATATGAAGACATTTAAGTAGATATGAAAAAGGAGATAGTAGTGGAGTCAAAAAAATAAATTATTATTGAGATAGGTACGGATTCATCTGTTCAAATGAAGGTACAAATATATATCAGTTGGAAATTAATAAGGACATATACACAATACTAGGCTTTAGTAAGGAGAAATTGTAATATAATTTACAGTCGGATAATAAATTACAAATGCAAATGCAATCGAATTGACAGATATAATCTTAGGTAGGTAAGTTCAAGGCAGGGCCGAAAAATAAAGGTCTCAAAATTAAAATTAATTATTATAGAAAGAAATAGTAAGCAAAGATTGATACGGTCTAATATGAGGAAATAATTGAAACTTGTAAAGCTAGGTATAGAAAGAAAAAGAAAGCAAAGATTGATACCTACTATGAGGAAATACATAATTGAAACGGAATCTACTAAAAAACAATATTTAGGTAAAAATTATTTATTCTATAAAGCGATACTTAATTAATTACTTAGGTACTTTATTTTCTAGGCCATGAAGACAAAATTATAATTTAAATATTGAATAGGTAGTTAGTTATGTTGACAGCAACATTGAAAAATAATGACTAAATTTGAATTATGTGTTATCAATTTTTAAATTAAGACTTACACATTGTCACATAATTGCAAAAAAGAAATAATGATAGAAGCATAATTTGAATCGATATTGATTTTGAATCTGAAAACTGTACAAATGTAAAAAATCGCCACTGGAGCTCTAGCCTCCTATCTCCAGACAAAATACTAAATATGATAAAAGAATATAATGTAATATAAGTAACGATATGGGCTGTTTATTTTTTTATACGGTATTATTTTGTTTAAAAAACTTAATTACATAAAATATTGGGCAGTTCTACTCCATTCATTCCTTGTCCAAGCAACGAGCCTCGTGAACAAATGAAAGATGATAATATATTTCGAACATAGAGTATCACAAATATATAACATACGGCATACCATAGGTGCGTGACAAATTGAATATATCCAAGGTAATAATATATATAGATCAACGATAGAGATATTATAATCGTTATGAACTTTCAAGTGTAACTTTAAATAAATAAAGACATGTAAAATACAGAGTATTAGTAAAAAAGCCACAAACAAATTTAATAGGTCTAAATTTAAAAGATTGGAGGTCTGAAAATCGCAATATAACGACTATCATAAAAACCTTACTGGGTAGGTACTATAGTTAATATATTTAGGCGTGAACAAACGAAAGATGATATTATATCTTAAACATACCATAGAGATGAATATAGGTACATGAAAATTTAACAGAACTTTAAAAATACTATAATATATTATGTGGTTATTAGTTTAATAACATATTAAATATGTATAAAATATATATAACTATAATGCAATATGATAAATATATATAAAAAAAAAACTTATTTGAATCTACTGATGGACATGTATGACTTTCGATAGATCTGTTGCGACCGCGACGTGAATGAACAAACAAACACGCATTCGTATTTATAATTAATAAGGTAATTAAATAATTATATTACAAAATATGTAAGAATAATATTTGTAAGGATGTGTATATTATTATTATAAACAAAATATAAATGTTGTGGATATTGAAATTCAAACATACCAACTCGTAACATGAAAATAAAGTGTGTATATGTATAAATTATAACACTAATGAACGTAAACATATAGTTACTAAAGAAGTAAATAAGGAATATGATAGATACCAATAAAGATCTCTTTATTCAAAAAATAATAGGTAGTAGGTAGTTTATTGCACATTTTTGTAAAATAATAAGAAAATTATAATTTAAACATTAATCAAAAATCGATGATAAATCAAAGATAAATTATTATAAGACGATTATAATTATATGAATCAAAAACAACATTAGGAATAGAAAAAAAAAACAATTTTTTTATAAAAATATACTACCAAATTACAACGTAAATTTGAATTTTATGTAGTAAAAATACAGTGGAAACATATATATTTTATAAGGAACATATTTAAAAGACAAAATTTAGTAATTAATGTCAAAATCAAATACATGCACAAC
This sequence comes from Colias nastes, assembly GCA_907164665.1. Lineage (NCBI taxonomy): Eukaryota > Metazoa > Arthropoda > Insecta > Lepidoptera > Pieridae > Colias > Colias nastes. Next base: position 69,344 of record CAJQZM010040856.1, on the reverse strand, counting down.
AATAGGTACCGTGAACTGCTGTTTTGAAGATTTTATTGATTAGATAAGATTATTTTTTATGATTTCCATTAGTATCCAAAGGAAAATCGATTGAAAAATTCAATAAGGACATGAAGAATAGCGTGAAATAGTTTAATCGAAAAATATTATGTGTATTATTTATATTTTATAAGTAGGTAAAGGTTTATTAGGAAATTGAATGCAAAAAATAATTCAATAGTTAAAATATTATGAATCAAAGGATATATTTATATTTTATTGGATTAATTTTTATGTGAAACATTGAATTGAGGGAATAAAATCGAATATTTAATAAGATTTATAAAATAGAACTATCGTTAATCGAGATCTAAGAAGTATCGAGAATAGATTAGGTAGGTACCTATATTAAACGAGTGTAAGGTAAATATTAATTATTGAAAAATGAATAGTAGGAATTTAGCTGTATGATTACAAAAGAAAACGAGATACCTTTTAAATAGATAATTTAATTTAAATAATACTTAATAGTTATAATCGACAAACGGATAAAAAAAATGAAACAATTGTTAATTAAGTATATAACTTCAATATATTATGTAGGTACACATCAAAAATATATATTTTTTAGAATGTAGGATTCATACCAAGTACCTAAGTTTTAAATAATACATTAAAATTATTGAAACTTTTAACGGAATATCGAAACAGAATATTTAAATAACAAATGTGACCATGAATATGTATTTTCAATTTTGGCACTGCATAAGAATTATGACTTGAACGTTAAAAGTTAGAACAATAGGTCTTTAGTATTAAATACTATTTGAAATGTAAAGACGGAACAAAACAATGTACTCAAGAGTAAAATGAAAATATTATTATTTACCATAGCCACAGAACAAACTACCTAAGTACCTAGAACACACATAGGTTAAAACTTAAAACCTATTACCTACTACTTTAAGTTATATTTGTAAATAATATAAATCTAAGGATATATTTATATTTTATTAGAATACAATACAAACAATATAATCGTAAAACAATACAAATACAATTGTAAATTATACCAATAACCAAACTTTCCACGTGTCGCGTATTCTTAGATCTTAAAAAGCTTTCCTTAAAAATGTTAAAATCATAATTATAAATATGTATATCATAGAAGTGAAAAAAATAGCAAGTAGGTAGTGTATTAGTAAGGTTAATCCGTAGCTGAGAAAGGATTTATAGGTAGTGAGGATGTTAGTAACGAAAAGGATATATTATTATATGTAATAGGTAAGAATAAACAATGAGAAACGAGGAGAGAAATCACATTTCAATAAAAGTATTAAATTCAAAGATAATAATATGAAATAACAGAATATTTTGATCAAGTTTATAATACGGAATACATATTTATATTGAAATAAATGTAGGTTCTAGATAGGTGTCAGTGTAGAACAAGGCGTTGAAAAAAAGATAGGTTTACAACAAATAAATAGTCAAAAGCAAATGCCAAAACAAATTAGGTGTATTTTAATTAAATTGTGATATTTTTTGTACGTACATTTGTATGTATTTTATTATAAGTAGTATAAACTACAAAAGAATATGAAATTGTAACGACAACAAATCTTTGAATAAATAGATTTAAAATAATAAATTAAATATAAGTAATTAATAGAAAAACAATGTAAAATTAATACATTTAAGTATACGATAGCTAGATAGGTACATGATAAAATATATTTTGTAACAAAACGCATTGAAAATGCTATTAGGAGATTATTTGGATGCCTTAAGGTTATAGGTCAAAATTATTTTTCTTTTGGTAGGTCACTATATAAGAGCATTTTTTTTAAACAATAGTAGGATCTGAAACAATACAGATGTTACCCAACATAAGGTCACGGATTGACCATTAATAAAAAAATAAAAACTATGATTATATGTATTATGAAATAATAAATTGACCAATGTATTTTATTATATATATATATTAATAATTAAACAGATGAGTAAAAAATCAAAGGAAGAAGTAAATAGAAGAAGTACCTAACTAAAATTAAACTTTAAAGATAAAACAGATTGCTAAATTGCTATTAAAATATTATTACTGGCATAGGTAGTAATTAGAATTACATTCTAATAGGAATTTACTACGGTTATTACACTAAAATGCGTATTATTTCATATAAGTTAAAATGAAGATTTTAACCATGTAATAAAGGTAAAATGAATTGAATCATTGGTATGAGATATTTGATCAAAGCAATAAAACAAATACGAATAAAAGGTACCTGTGTAAAAACACAAGACTTCTGAAATAAGTAAATTAATTAAATGTTATAAATTTAGAAAATGCAATTACATTTTTTGACAAAATGTTTCTCTCCAAAAAAGTTTAACATAGCGTATATATTTTAAATAAAAGTTACATTTATACATATAAGTAGTTGTATAATATAAGAGTTGTCTTAGGTAGATATAAAATGAGCCATAGATAACTTCCAAGAACGTAAACCTTAATTCTTAGGACTTAATTTCGGCTTCGCTCGTAGAAAAATTAAAATTTGTAATACATTTCACATTATTGGAAATATTCATCTAGGTATTGGAATTTAAAAATTTCGGTGTGAGTCGAATGCGTAGGTATATCATAATGGGTCTCCCCATAAGAATAGGATGCTTCCCTGTTGATAATTAATATCGCCAGGCACGAAAATAACATAATATTGATTAATAAATAAGTTATTACAAACGAATGACGAAATTATTTTAACCGGTGTACCGTGTACGATATTGGGATTGAATATTTTGTGTAGAGAAATAAGTTTATTTAACTCATCTAATTAATTATAAGGACATACAACGGGAGAGTTTAAATTGCTTTTTAAAATATTTTAAATAAAGTACATATTAATATGCACTAACGCAATTATTATTTTAATTAATAATTAATGAATACAAGTTAACTTGTCTTAATTATTAAAATTATGATTGTTATTCGCAATAATTAATGCTTAAATTATTTTTGCATGCACATTGTTTGAATTGAAATTTAAATTATGTGTAGGTAATTTTAATATCAAATCACAAGCAATTTTTCCTTGCTCGAATATTTTATTGGGAAATTTGGTTCATGTCAATAACATTTATTGCATGGGATTTTTATCACTTATTATGGCTTAAATTTTTGCAGCATTGTTTTTCAATATGTGTTAGGTTAGGTTATGTGTTTAAAATTCTGGGCTTAATTACCATAAAAGTCGTTAAAAATTACTGTTACTTAAAAAATATCTGCGTAGTTATAATATAATAATATCTATAACTTTAACTTAGTAGGCGACACGTTGATCGGAATAGGAAGATATCAGATATTAGGTTAATTTATTATTAAAATAATGATGATAATAGATAGGTATACAATATATTTCTTGACTCGGAAAACAGATTTAAGATGGAATACAAAATTGTGTAAAACAAGACGTAAAGTTTATAGTAGGTAGTTATTAGGTGAAATATGTCCTAGGAAAGTATACATGGATAATAAAATAGTTTTAGGTAGGTAACTATGTAGGTATAGAATTGAGGAAGTAAACGTATATAATATATAAGATTTATAAAATAGTACTATCGTTAATGGAAATCTAAGAAGTATCAAAAATAATAATTATTATCAGAATATTTTAATGAAAAACTAAATAACTGAAACAATTGTTAACTATATATTACTACAATATATTATACTATACACATAACAAAAAATATTTTTAAGTTTGAAGGATTCATACCAACTACCTAAGTTTTGTAAGAATTATAAATTAAATTGATTTAAAGAGTTAGCGGAATATTGAAACAGAATATTTTAGTGATATAACTGAAACAATTGTTAACTATAGAGGTACAATATACACACATTAAAAATATATTTTTAGAATGAAGGATTCATGCCAAGTACCTAAGTTATAAATAAGTATAATGATTGAGTCTTTTAACGGAATATCGAAACATCCTGTTTGAAATATACTTTTTAGAATGTAACAATAAGTTCAATAATAAATTAAAACGATTGAAGCATTTAACTTCTCTCGAATCTTTGAATCACAAATGTGACATTGCCAAAATTGGATCATGTAGAAATAGTTTATACATATTAACATACTACGCCATACATCTTGGCACTGCTTAGGAATTCTGCGACCTCAACGTTAGAACAATAGGTAGTGTTTATTATTAAATACTAATTGAAATGTAAATGGCGGAACAGAACATTGTACAGAGTAAAATGGAGATAGGTAATATTATAATACCATAGCCACAGAATAATAGAGGAGAAACAATTTAAACTATAGGAACTTCGGTATCTTAAATATTTTAACACACAATATAAGTTTTATACTATATTCTATAATATGTTTTTAATAATTAAGAAATAAATACCTACAATATAATAATTGTTTAATGATAATTGTAGCTAGCCTAATTATTATGAACCTATTATTTAATTATCTAGGTACTTGTGAGATCTTTAATAAAATATTGATACGTCATACGTTTTAGGTTTAGATATGGTTAAGGAGTTAAGGAATTATATTAGAAATAAACATAGATTTGGTTGGAATAATGAAAATGATTGTAATAATGATATGTGTATTTATAACGAACGTTAAATTAACTGTATATTATATTAAACTTTTATCTTTTTAACGCACAATAATATATCAAACCATGATTTATAATATAAGTAGCACATAATATAACTATACTTATAAATATATAATTTACAAAGCTCCCACTTTATAAATGGCGTCATCAATTATTATAAAACGATTAGTATAATCGTAATGCACTAATTAAAAAATGAAATGTCAGTTTATGATTTATTGTTACCATTTATGCAAACAATAAATCCATCCAATAATAACGTCTATCAAGCAGCAATTGAAAGCGTGAAGTTTAATATGATTATAAAGTTAATTTGTAACAGCATTGCATGCGTTTACGTTCTAATAACACTTGATTAATGTATCGTAAGAATTATATTTCAGGAGTTTGTTTAACTGTGTATTGATGGGTCGCTTTTTCAACAGAGCCGGGTTATGACGGTCAGGCAGGCAGGTCGCATAGATGACGTTGTGGTAGCTTGTAGAGCCTTCGTATACCCTCGGTCGCGACCCTTTCGTATCAACAAGGAACCCGCTCGTCCGTAGAGAAACGTCCCCGATTAGGGATTTTCTTTAATTTTAATTAAGTACAGGTATATAAAACTAGCTCATAACATTTTTATAATAGTTGATTTGTAACACATTAAGAACGAAATTTATTTTCACTAATTCATTCAAGTTTTTGGGAATCACACGGAATTCAATTTTTAACAGATTTTTGAAATACAAATAAAAGTTATTTAAACGAACATTTTCGGAACTAATAACATTTTATTTTGTGTAAATACGACATAAAAGCGTTAAATTTTTTATTCAATATTAAGGAGTAATTAACATTAGATATAAGTGAAGTAATGAGTCCGATTACATTAATTTTCAGATATTTATAAAAATATATTGGAGCTGCAGGCAGGCTTGTTCGCGATAGGAGTTAAGCTACGATAAGAGATTTCAAATATCGTCGAATTTTCATTTTGAAAGCATTTGCAAACATTCGGATATAATTTGAACACCTTCATTTTTTTGTAAGTTTAAAAATAGTCTAGCAAATAACATACATATTACCATTAGACAAGTTTTAAAGTTAATTATAAAATTAAAATGTTTGCTTAGGTATATCGTACATAAATTAAAGACTCGAGTCATGGAGTATATTATACTTAGAATAGACCGGGCGATGACAAATTTATAATAACAGTACAACAATTTAAGATTGCTTTAGATAATATTTTAATTTGACGCTAAGGAGATAAGTATAGTTGAATTTAGTCCCTATAACTTCATTCTCAATAGTATCGTCAACATATAGGATATTATTTATTGTATATATTTATTAAAATAGTATTATTTATAAATACCTAATAAATAAAAAGTCATTGCTCCGGATAAAACAAACCTGACTAATACAGACAATAACTCGAATCGAATAATTTGTGTACGTAGTACGAAAACATTGTCAATTGTCATAATATAAATGTAAACATTCAAAATATTATTTTAAATTAATTCATTAAAATAATTAATGGATAGTAATTTTCATTCCTACTATCATTCACATTTGTTTGTACTTTGTTTACTAAATTACCATTTATACAAATATAAATATAGTATTCAAAATAAATTATTTTTATTTTAATAAAATGGTTGTTATACTTTTTAATCCCAATTCACTTTAATACTTAAAATACCCTCAATCTTTAACTTTCAGTTCTTTATAAGGAGGCAGGGATCAAATTTAATGCTCATTAATATCGAGGTGAAAAATATAGAAATTAGAACTAAATAGATCTATCGGGGATACTTTTTACGTAGATCGTAGACATGTTTCTAGTTAGATATTCGAATATGACGGAATTTCGAGCGTAAACAAGAATACAAATGAAATTTTAAATAGAGCACAGAAGAAATAGCTAATCGAATATTCAAGCAAAAGATAATACTTACTCAGAAAAGACTTCGGAAAGGTCAGTCGAAATAACAGGCGTCCTTTGGAAATAATAAAAAATTGGCGAAATAGAGCACTGACATTTTTGTCCTGAGGTAAAAACTTAAAGCAATAACTAGTTGTTTCAGAGTTAGTCAGCCGATTTGTTAGCTCAACTCAGAACAGGTCAGTAGGCGAGATATACGTAGAATGTAAAGTCCCTACACCTTTATGATTTTATTGAAAACTAAATGAATTTAAATGATAATGCGCTGAGGAAGTAATTTCGATATAAGCTGAGCAAAGGTAAAGCTCTATTTTTAATGAAAGATCATTTAAACTAAAAGGTCCCGGTCGTCGGTAAATCTATATGCGGTTATCGAGAGTCTGACGATATCGTAAGGTAAAAGTTTTTAATGTTGTAGTTTGAAAACAGATTGGTTACTTTTACCCAGCTATCCGGTCACGGGACAAGAAGTAAGAGATATTTAGTACTTGCTTGAATTTTCCAAAGGTCAAAAACAACACACAATTAAAGAATGAATGCAATATGGCAATAAAGATATCGATTACACCATACAGAAGGTTGGTTTAAAATATAGTTTGCAATATTATAATTTCGAATAAATAGATGAGACCGTCGAATGTCTAAAACACTGGAGCAGTTTCGCAAGTATAGGTAATATGTACATAATATATTTTCACAATCCACGATCTTTCGCATCGGAGATTCAAAACAATGCGGAAGGTGGGTTACTACTTATTTTTAAATTACCCTATTACGTCGGAGCTATATCGAAAGCTGGAAGTATGATTAGTATTCTGAAGTAAAATTTACTCGGATTATGAGTTAAGGAAGGAAGTACAAAACAAATTTTAATTAACATAATTTAACGATTTATGCCAATCCTTAAGGTCAGTAGCCGTGAAGTAAATGCAGATGTAAATTGTTGGTGTCGCGTACCACGACTAAGGTTGGTTTTATTCATTATTCTGTTTTTCCACTGAACCAAAGGAAAGTACAATCTAAATACACTTCACTTCGGGAACTCTCGATAAAATATAGGTAAAAACCTTATAAACATCATAATACTCAACAAAACATCGTGTACATGACACTATAATAAACGCCGAAAAAATCAAGGTTAATATGTATATTACTGAAAACAGAGAAAATATTTTATTGAAGATATTCAAATAACCGTGCGAGTAGATTCTGCATAATTCACAATTTGACAGCTGTTAATAAAAATCACTTGCACGCCTTAGTAAGGTTAGTAAAATTGGGCATATTATGCTTTTCATGTAAGGATCCATTAAACGTATGTAATGTTTATATATTAATTCTTGTATGTAATTTATCCTGTATAATTTTATATATTATGTTTGCAAAATTACATTTAATTTTATTAGTGCCGCTAATTGTGTTTTTGTTTCCCATAAACATCAACAGGTTTTTGTAAAGTGGATATAAATACTATATAATATATATAATACACCCAGCAGTATATATATTACACGGATATATTAATGGAAAAATTAAATTTAATTGTTCGACCGTATTGAACACATCCTCTTTCAGTTTTTTTTTCTATATTAAAGATCAAATTGAATTGAATTATAAGAAGTATTTTAAAGTAAAAATTTACAAGATATTCAAGACATAAAGAACATTGAGCCAAGTTATAGAAAACATCTTTAATTGAAGATCTTTATTTGAAATAAGAAGAGTGACGAAGATACTCAGAAGATTTATTTAATTACAATGATTATAATCAATTATGATAGATAAAACAAAATGAAAGCTCAATTAATGTTAATGTGTTTAAGTGAAACAAAAATAACGTAAATGATGATAAAGGGTCATTTCCCAAAGTTACAGTTTCAGTGTGATTGTGGTATGGTTTTTTATTATTTTAATGTGGTGGGTTTATATTATAATTAATATCAAGAGAAGTTTATGTTTGCAAAAATAGTTTGGGTGATGAGTTTCGAAATATCGATAAATAAATTCTGAATAAGGAGTAATCAGTTAGAAACACCTAATAGCATGATTTAGTAGCTAATTGGCTATTGTGTTGATGTTGGTGAGAGTGCTAATGTTTTGTTTGTCTATCAATTATTGATAGTGTGCAAAGTATTGTGATATATTAACTTATGGTCGTATAATGGTTGCCCATATAGAAAGTTTTGTGTTAAGTGGTTGTGTTTAGTTCTATTTCTTTCTGTAATTCATTTCAAATGAATAAAGCTTTGTAATGTGCAAAAGAGCTAACACGGCGTTTAAGCTTGTTTAAAATTTATTACACATATTTTTTCGTAATACCTTCCAAATCTGCTCCAATATTATTTCGTAGGAAGCCCTTCCTCTAAATATGTTCACAGAAGTTTTGACACGTTGATGTAATACCATGAGCATCGCCATTCACCACATGACCAGTCAGCAAAGTAAATAACCAAAAAAAACACGGTATTCTTCGGTACGTACGTTTTAGTATGTTCACAGGTTTCCTCACCAGTTAAAATACCAACGAATACTCCACAGATGATGTAGAATTTTAATTTACTTGTTACGTTACGCTTCAAGCACGAGCTTGTGAAATGTCAAAACACTAGAAACCATCAAGAGCATTCCAATTGTCCACCTAGACGTAGGTACCGCTAACAGTGTGCTTTCAGAATTTCGTAGTCCTGTTACGCTTTGAACTGCCGCGATACCAGGAGGTGGTCTAGCTGCCATTCGATCCGTGCTTAAGGTTACAAACAATATCTACTTAGATACTAGACTCGCAGAAAGCTTGCAGGACAAATTGTCGGTTGTGACGCAGAAATCGTTCAGCAGAAAATTGGTAAAGTCCAATAGAGTTTAATTATTTAACTACTCATTGCCTACAGATCTATAGCATCGGATATGCTGAACTCGACTCTATTGGTAAAGCTTAAACTGTCATTAGATAGGTGTGCATTTAGTGTGATTACAGATTACGCGTGTCGGGTATAAAACTAATAAGGAATTCGAGATAAAGCACTGAAAGGTTGAATGATATTTACTAGATAATACACTCGCAGCATGCTTGCAAAACAAATTGTCCTTTGACTCACGATACGGGAGAGCATCTATCGGAAACTTGGTAACATCCAAACCTATAATTATGTATAACCTTTTATCTAATCCCTTTCAAATAGATGTGATTAGCATCGGACATGCTGATATCGAGAAAATAGGTAAAGTTTTATTTTTATCCCACTTAATATTTACCATTATTAGATAGGTGTGCTTTCATGTGTGATTGCAGATGTTGCACGCCCGTCGTGAAAATTTTCGAGGATTACATATATACCCTGTAATGTATTCATATGTCTTTATTATTTAGCAATATTGCTTATGTAGATAAATTTAATGTTCCCTTGAACTTAACATTTTCCTATATGGAAAATATCGTGTTTTAAATCTTTTCGCAGTTTTAATACGTCGTGATCGTGGAAATAGACTCCAAAAAGCGGTAACACTCGAGTTCTTTATTGCATGAGAACCAATAATCTTTCCCTAATTTCTTATAATCACTATTTTGGTACGCTTCTGTTGTAGTTTTAAGTGTTAGGGAACGGCTTTTTCTTAGTATGTTTCAGATGTTGAGCTACGGCTTTTCTAGGAGTTTGGCACGGAGTCTCAATAGCACTGTATTACAAAGGTCCGTTTTATGAAATAACACCTTTAATGACTTCCATTGCATCTTGTAAGCTAGGCAAAACGCACTTAATATGATTCCAGATAAAGCGACAAAGCGCTTGTGACGATGCTTTCTCACTCGACTCATCCGGTAAACAAATTAATATTCTTACTATATAACATGTTATATTTTTAAAACTATTACGTTATTTTTCTATTGTATAGTAGGTAGATAGCAGTTAGGGAACGATATGATTAGAATGTTTCAGATAAGAAGTGCACGCGTTCGGGAGGTTGGTCTTGTCGTCTCATTCATCGGTAAATTAAACTTTATCTATGAACGCGTGTTATTCGCAGAAATCGGTTTGTTTTTTATATTTGCAGAAAACCTGACCGCGAGGGTTCGTTAGAGCAACGTGATGTTTGCGCGGTCGAGCAATAACACAGCTTACTTTTGTAAGTCAACTACATAGAAATCAAATCTTGTCGCAAAATAATAGAAAAAAAGTTACTTGGAATACATATTAAAATATATTTAAACATATAATATTATTTGTCGGTTTTCTTTTATATTTAGATAGGATACGATAGGCAAACCATACATTAAATGTTTCAGATGAAATCGGCAGATCCGTTTTGGAGCTTCACCATATTAATGGTAAATTTTCAAATGCATCTTTAAAATGTGTTTCGCCAGAAATCGGTTTTGTGTCGTATGTTCACAGAAAATCTGATGAGGATAGAATATCAAAGATCCAGATGATCCCGCGTTCGTTGCGTCGCCGGTAATAAAAACACAATTATTATGGCCAAAGGCCACTTTTATAAGCAAAAACGGTTTTTCTTCATATGATTTCAGATGTCCAGGACGACATTGTGACACTGATTATGTTCTAAACACGCACAAACGAGTAGGTAATATGAATACTCCTGTACACAAAGCTTAACCCTAGGCTTAGGATAGCATCCCACAGAATTCGGTTGTTTTGAATGATTGCAGAATCCCTGGCAATGGGCGAGTTAGTCCCAAGTCCGCCGATACGAGAGGTGAAGGTTAGGTAGATATGAATGTTCCACACCTAGATTGCATAAATAAGTGTATTTTGCATGTAGGAAGCATTTTGTTGAAGTATGTTTCAGATTTGGCCCAGTGTTAGCTAATGCGTAGAACGTAGCCGATTTTCCGGTAACCGTCGTTATTAACGAAACAAATTTTAATATTTTACCCAGTATATTTAGGAAGCAGAGCCAATAATATATTGCAGACTGGTCGAGGTTAACGGAACAATCTAATTATGAGTAAGATTTTTGCCATGAGCTGTATAATATTATTTGTATATAAAATTATATATTTATTGCGTTATTTTATTTTTCCTTTAGCCAATAACATATTGTAACTAAATAGCTTTAGAAATAGTGGTAGGGTGCTATGATCATCTCTTCCAGGTCTTGAGATCTTTCACCATGTTTGGATATTGAGTGTCGAGGTGCATATCGCAATATTGTATGTAAATAAACATATTTATTTGAGAGATGTGAACGTTAACACCCAGTAATCCTAGCACGAGCACGATGTTTGTAATAGTATCGCAAATAATCATGGAAAATTCAAAATGGGTTGGTAAATTAAGAAACATTAAAACAATGTAGAATCTGCGTCTTTGGAAAGTGATTGTTAGAGGTTTGTTATAGTTTCGTGTGCAACTAATATTCGGGCTTAAATTTAACAATTTAATTCTGTAATATGTGGTGGTCATGAAATAGAAGGGAAAGCTTTCAAAGTTAATGTCTGATTGGCGTTCAGTAATTTTTTTGCTGGTTGCGTTCATTGTTTTCATTTTTACGCTTTTGCATTAAACTTATTTCGCAACCTACACCGAATAGTTTTCTGTACAATTGATAACAAGCTAGCCTTAGGATAGTCTTATACCTCATACGTTTTGGTGATTTCAGCACGTAGAAACAACAGCTGTGGCTAACGTTTATATTGACATATTTGCAACTTTAGTCTTACTGAGCATGAAGCTTGAACGGTTCATGGTAATCAATCGACTTCCGGCATTTCCAGCTTGTGTGGTGCATCGTTTCAAAAACTGCGTTTATGTAATTTAATAAATTGCACAAAACCTTTTTGTTGACGCCAAAATCATGTAAATCACTCCACCCGGATGATATTGTGTGCTTTGATGTTCAATTGTCATCGGTATGTTATTTCCTTCGTATTTTTTCATGTCTTCGCTAATAAACGCTTAATTTACGGTTTGCAAATTTTATAACACTACACAGGTTTAGTGTTATGCCCTATTCCTGATATTGTGATGTGTGTTCTTAATTAGTACAATTTATATTTATTCTGTTACTTATATTGTGTTATGTAATGCTTTTAATCATCTATTTAGGACTTCACAATCTACTTATATGTATTTATTTAAAGCAATTTCCTACATTTTTGGAATTCTAACACAATGGTTCTTGTGTACTGCAATGCTTTTATTTCACAAGCGATAAATTATTATTATACTTATATTGTGCCTATTTTGTGTATGATAAAATGCAATATTTTATAAATCATGTAAAAATGTATAAAAACATATGCTGAAGATGGAAAGTACATGTAAGTTTATACAATGTTAATATATTTAAAAATAACTTGTATAAAATATAATCCATATTTTTTACAGGAACTAGTAAAATATAGGATGTTGAATGATAACTAAATGTAATTTATTTAAACAAATTTCTGTATGAAAATGAAAGTTAAACAAAGATCTATGAAATGACGACTTTATAAAATTACTTATAAGTAAATTATAATAAAACAAGGAAACCAAAGGAAGAGTTACTAAGTACCTTATATTATTATGTATTGTAAAAAACGTATGACGGACGTTGAAATAAAATGAATATAAACGAAGTATTATATTAAGGAAATAGGTAGGCAAAGAAGTAATCCGGGCGATGACATAGGTAGGGTTAATATATACCTACAATATATATATTTTTTGTTTGTTATAAGCACAAATAATGTTTTGAAGTATAATTGATTAAAAAATGTGATTCCTGTGGAGTTTCTTGCGCCGCTTCTTCTCCACGGAGGAACACTTTCCGAAGCGGTGGTAGATTTTTTTCTAAAAGTAAAAAAACAATCTTAAAAAACGAAAATCATGAAATATACATAAATTTTAAAATCTATTGCAGTTGTTTTATTTTACCCCTATACACACCTTGAATTACTTATTACATACTTGAAGAGAGACAGTTGATGGTGATAAAATCAAATCCATATCTACAAAACTTTGTTATTGGTGTTAAAATTTATCAAGAGTAAAAGTTGATCAAAATGGAATAAAATCATATTAAAAAAAATTTGCACTAGCTTTATCACATTTCTGAACCGTAGGTAGGTACTGAACGTTTAACTAATCTGGGTTCGATCCCCGGATTAACTGTCTAGTACTCTAGTAGAAACAATTTGTAAATAGGAAAAAAATCTAAAAATATTGTCATTTTATTTCAATATAATATAATAGATAACCCGTTAAGATTTAACATTTGATAAACGGGGTTTTCCTTGGCTGTGATAAAGTCATTCAATTTGATACTCAAGTTATAATGTTATAACTAGCCAGTTAATATGTCATCGTGCATTTGTAAAAACCGTGAGCTCGCCGCGGGATAGATTCCCGAAAAGAATGAACTCACAATGTTTCGGCAGCTTACAATTTCGCGTCCAACGTTTTTACAATCTTACGGCGACAATATTATATACTATAAATACCTAAATAAAAACATGTATGATGTATCTGTCTCATATGGGTTTAAAACTATATAAAATATAATAATATAGGTACATACCTACAATCTAAGACTCCGCCACATTATGTGGCGTGTGATGGTATGTGGCCCACATACCATCACGAAAATTAATTTATATTACTTACACCTACATATGAATATGATAAATACATTTACAACATTGGATTATGGAGTGCAGATAAAGAGAATTACTTAACTCGTAAAAGTTCGCTTAAAAGAATCGAATCTATACTAATATTATGAAGCTGAAGAGTTTGTTTGTTTGAACGCGCTAATCTCAGGAACTACTGGTCCGATTTGAAAAATTCTTTCGGAGTTAGCTAGCCCATTTATCGAGGAAGGCTATAGGTTATATATCATCACGCTAAGACCAACAGGAGCGGAGCAATGCAACCGCGCGGCACAGCTAGTAAGGTGGCAACCTATGGTGGCAACTGGCACCACTTTTACAGAGAAGGGCGCTTTACAATATAAAAGTTAGTTCACTCACGTCACTTTAGCGCCCCTGTGGCCAGTTTTCGAACTATAATTATTATTGTGTTCATTTGCCGGACACTTTTCACAAAGATAGTATTGTAGATACTCCTATATCCTTTGAAAATGAAAATCTATACTAATATTATAATGAGGAAACCTTTGTATTTTTGTATGTTTGTATTGAATAGGCTCAAAAACTACTGGACCGATTTCAAAATTTCTTTTACCATTACTTAGAGGGATTCTTCCGAAGGCTATATAGGCTATATTTTACCCCGGAAAACGTAAATATGTACCACGGCCAAAGCCGGGACGGACCGCTAGTATATTTATATAGGTAACAGATTGTCCTCCTTTTTCTACACTCCATTCATATATGAAATGCATTATACTTATATGAAAATATTACCATGATCCAATTATTATGAAAAGCAAAATTGGGTAAAATTATCTGAAACGATCATGAAAATTTTTTCACTAGGTAACAGAAAGCTACACAAGAGCGACCTAAGTATTTATATAAGTTGATTATTTATATCCCGGATAAACATATAGTAAGTATGTTGTGTATTTGGCTTTTTTTCATTAAATAACATTTTATTTATCCTAGTTAGTGGTAAAAGCTCACAAGTCAATTTGGCTGTCTGGCATGGCCTGGCAATTTGGCTGTTTTTTCTAAATAAATGATTGGATTTGAATTATTATAACCACACAAATGACTACGATATCTCAGTTAAAGCTTACACACCAAATCGGTACAGTGTTTGAAAATATACCTACGTATGTATCTACGTTTTTACACAATAAATAATTGACAGGCAATACAGAAAAAATCCATTTCACCCTTCCTGACACTTTGCGTTTTAAAGTTTAAAATGTAAGTACCTACTTATGAAAAATAGAAATCTTGAAGTACCTACAGCAAAAAAAGAAAAAGTTTGGAAAATCCAAAAGTGCACGCCTCATAATCTCAGTCGATATTTTTTTTTGTTTATTTAATAACAATTAAACCACATCGAATCAGACCCTGAAAAATGAAAGGGTTCTATTCCTGAGCATACTCAAGCGTAAGAGAAAAAAAAAGACTCGATTAGTAAAGTATTTCGGTCGCTATCGTGTTAACAAGAAAATCCTCCGCACATACAGACACACGGACGTCCAAGACAGAACTTTTTTAAACTGTTTTTTAACTAGTTTAAATAACAAAAATGACATCAAAAATATCATGAATGTTAAAAATAGTGTTTTTTCTTAATATGTGTGTGTATGTATTATCTTACAAGTGCAATGTATGATACATAAAGACATTTTAAGTTTGAAAAATCAGATGTTTTGCGCGAAGTGACAGTAGTACCCACCTCAACGCTTCGCATATGAGGCGTGCAATATAAAATAATAAATATGGAAGCTCTAAAATGCCTCGATTGAAAATTAAAAGTTATTCATTTACTATTGTATGAATGACAATGATTAAAAATTTAGGTTTTAATGTACTCATTGAATTCCAAAAATATCTTTATCGGAAATTCGTTTGTGAATCGCCTTTCAGATAATTAGTGTCTTAGGACATACGACATAGGAATAGTGTTCACATCCAGATGGCGGCTTCCAGCGGGATCACTCCAAATTCAAACCACCTTGGTATCTACATTGTATCTGTGTGAAGCTGGGACGAGTTGCAAGTGATTAATAAAGAGTTTTATAGAATTGTTCGTTTTTATTTTAAAGACTTGTTCCTTGAACCTACTATACTACTACCTAAATATGAAGAGACCATTCCTTCCATCTTATGCTTATAAGACAAGTGACCTTTTACATCAACTAGGAACTAATTTATCCCAATGGTGAACTACACTACTTAGTACAGGCGGTGTGTTTTTAAATTAACGTATTCTTAAAATTCTTGTAAAATACACGTATATAAAATAACATCATTTGATCACTAGCCCATCCTACTGTAGTTTTTTTGTTTGCAATTGTGGGATTATTTAAATAAGAAAAACACAATTTAAATATGTAAAATTATTTTAATATTGCATTACAATAAATTGTCACAACAAGGAATTGCCACGAGCCTACCGTACACATATATGTCGATCCACACCATAGCGCTAATTTACAATGTTCCCTTAACCTTTTTGTAAACGAGTCTCTATAAATACGTGTGCGAAAGGAGCACACAACCACCTTAAAAATGTTTAAAATTTTCAATTTCCCACTTAAAATATTATGTAATAGTCAGTCCAATGCAGGATAGATGCCGTCGTCTCAGTGTAAAAGGTCCATTACTAAACATATCACTTAACCCCCCCTAAATTTTCTACAATGGCTTATCACCAGCTGCCAACATTGAACATACACGTTACATACCTAGAGACTAAATTATCGTAGAACCATATTATAATGATAAACTGTAAGTTTTTTGGTCATTATTTTAAAAATTACAATTAGGACTATGGTGTGAATTCAAGTCTTATCTTACTTAATATTTAACCTATGCACGATATTAACTAGTACACTTAACGTTACATCACATGTAGAATGAGATATTTTTCATAATAAGTAACAATGGCCGAAGATATTTCGTCACTTACTCCGTTCCCAACAAATTAATATTATACCTCATCATACAGTTTTTTTTACTATAGTATTAAAACGATTAAGCGTCTTATTATGCATCTATTACCTATCTAATTTATTACGCACGTTAAATTAGATATGACGCAATTGAAGACACAGGTTGGAGATCAGAAAAACCAGCCTTATTCAACGTAAGCAATAGTTATGTTTACAAAGTTTTCTTAAATATATTGCCAGTATAAAAGTAAGCAAAAGTAGAAAATAGCTACCAATTGTAAATAACCGCGTGGCAGTGGTAAAAGCACCAGATATTTCTGGGACATCGAGATTGATTTTACAGTAACAATTGTACACAAATATTAAAAATAATATTATTAGAAAAATCTCAAACATTTCCAAAGCCTATAAATGCATTTAAAAAGCTTTCAGGAACAGGGACACTTTTTCAATGCTTCACTTCACATCGGTGAAATATTGTACGATTAAATTTATATTTAATTACACTGTTCTACCTAACTAACTAACTGTTCTATCCACTGGAATGAATATTTGACCACTTTACTTTACAAATACCTACACAAAATGGACACATCGGCTGAATAAAAGTTTTTGAAAAGTCTAACCTTCGTTTCGTGGTAATGTTGGTTTTCAATATCTATACTTATAATAAATCTGTAGAGAGGCCAATTCTGTACATGAAATATATTTTAAAAAAAACTATGAAGGGGTGATAAGGGATCGCTACTGATGCCAAAAATGCAATCAGTAAAATTTTTGTCTGTCTGTCTGTCTGTCTGTCTGTCTGTATATTCGTTATAGAAACAAAAACTACACGACGGATTTTAACGAAATTTGGCACAATTATTCTTCATACTCCTGGGCAGGTTATAGTATACTTTTTATTACGCTACGATCAATATGAGCAGAGCAGTGAAGGGAAATATTGGGAAAACGGGAGAAGTTACTCCATTTTTTAAGCTTCCGTCGCGTGTGCAGCCTTAATGGTAAAAGCTACATAGAAATCATGTACGACACAAATGTTCTTAAATTTATTACCTATTCAATAAAAAAAGAATCATGTAAATCGGTGTAGAAACACCAAAGTTATACATGAAATACGCTATAAGTCATCGCGCGTGAATACAGAATCATGCCATAAGGATTATTTTTGTGTATCAGTTGCCGCGTTCGACGCGCTTCGCGGTAATAATATACTAATATTATAAAGAGGAAAGGTTTGTTATTATGTATGTATGGTTTTCACGCATAAACTACTGGACCGATTTCAAAAATTCTTTCACAATTAGAAAGCTTCACTGAGCAACATAGGCTAGGTTTTATCCAGGAAATCCCACGGGAACGGGAACTATGCGGGTTTTTCTTTGAAAACGCGGGCGAAGCCGCAGGCGGAAAGCTAGTGCTAAATATAACTATAACTAACACTTCATTGTTCTTACTTTAGCAACATGTAGGTACATTGTCCTCAAAAATGTATTATTAAACATAATAAATTAAAATGAAGATATTCATTGTGTTGGAGTTCAGATTTAGAAGTTTTTTTTTTTATTTTGACGTGATAACGTTTTTAAAATCGTTTTAGTCGGGTGACATGTTCAGAAACTTGTGTCACACCAAAACCTCACGAGCGCGATCGCAGGTATAACGAGAGAGAGACGGACCGATCTCCCGTCTCATCTCGAGCGCTGCCACCAATAAGACGTTATCACGTAAACATCTCGATCGTAAACCTACTTTACAAACAACCAATTTTTTTATCAGGGATTTTAGTAGTTATAGAGTTATGTTGACAATCAGGGAAACTTTTCTTTTATGAATAACATAGTAGTGAAATAAGAAGAATTATTGGTTGTCTTAATTATGTGAAATTCTGCCTCGACAACCTGACGTACCAACACACAATTTTATAGTGTTTCCATTGATAAAACCTGCTAAGTTGTTGACGCAAGAGAAACACGTCAAGGATCAAAGGTTCAGAGCTATTCTTTCAAAACCTTGATGTTTATTTCGAAATTAATTCATTTGTGCCTTACGTTTTTATGTATTGCATTGCGAAAACAGATTGTAAAGTGACCTTTAATCTTGTACTTTTCATTTAATTCATCGGCTTCAGAACAAAAGCATTATAATAAAATTCAATTACATCCGTGATGCAAACGTTTACAAGGATTAATCAATTATTTGACAACAGTTCCCAAACTTTTAAATGGAAAGTAACGAAAAATATAGACAATGGAATAGAATATGCAAATAGGATAACACGAAGTTGACGGTACAACGGCTATCGTTAACAAATTATCTCTTATTTTTATTTTTCATCGTAAGACGTCGCCAGAAGCTCGTCTTTTCAGCGGGAGGCTGTTCCTCCCTCGCCTCTTCACCCCTCGTCTCTCCCCGAAGCATGTCTAAGAAGGTCGGGTCGTTCTTCTTAACATTTTTCTCAATTTTAACCGCTTCGGCGCTTAGTTCCGCTTTCAGTTTTTCTGGGCTCGTGTTCTCGACCTTAAACTCGTTAGGGTCTTCAACGAACGCCTGTTGGAGATCACGCATAATCTTTTTCCGAATTGTTTTCTTCATACTTAGATGCCTTTCAAGTGTTTTCACATCGCCATTGGCGTACGTTCGGTAGTCATCCTTTTTCTTCCTGCATGATTTCTTTGTTTTGTCTTCGTTCTCGTCGAAAACTTGCTTGGCTTCGTACTGTTGATTGAGGCCAAAGATATCTCGCAAATGAGGTATAGCTCGTTCGGATGTCATCTTGCATGTGGCGGCAGCCGCGCCCGGCACGAGATCACAGACAGCTCCTCATCGTGGGACCTGGAATTGAGAAAATATAAAATTAACAAGTTATATTTTAAACATTTCTCAGCAATAGAACATTTTCTAGAAAACTGAGAATTGTTCAATAAAACTAAGAAGTATTGATTTGAGGCGAAAAGTGTATTGATTATTGACTGACAAGGTTGATTGAACTTAATATTTTAGGCTAGTTTTCGCGAATGGATCAATCTTCCTAGCTTTTACATTTTGTTTTAATAAAGTATGCCTCAGTTTGACAAAATATAGGGCAGAACAATAAACACGTGGTGATGTGATAATGTTAGCTAATCCGATGGTAAACTTGGTCATTACCCCGAAGCCACTCCCCACGACCTCACACGCATACAGATTGCTATAGTAATTATTTAAATTGAGCCCACATTAGCGGAAAGAGGAAGAGGTGTGTCAGGTATCCACATCAATTTTGTTATAAAAAATACACCTGATCTTTGTTAGTTTGGATAATGGTGACAACGGTTCCCTGAGCTGATTTGACCTAATCGAATACCTAATTTTTTAATTGTATATTATTACATTACATTTAACAGACGACTTCTGCTTGAAATCAACTTGATTCTAAAGAAACTAGTTTGCTAAAAGTCAGTTTTCAAATGCCATCTTTTAAAGTCCATAAAATATCTAAAAATCAGGTACCATTCTTTTAGAAAACCGACGGCACAAAGTTCTAGAACAAAACTCAATAAGCGAACAGTGAAGGTGTTAAGATGGTTAGCTCAACACATGATCCAAATAGACAATGGAAAACCGTGCACCGTAACCGCTGGCTACTCTAACGACTTCCTATTCATTCATCTTGCCTTCGACAAATGTTGACACTGCAGGGAAATTATGTATTATCACGCTCTATTAACATTATCAACACCTATCACATGGAAAGTGTACTCGTAAACCGGTAAACCCTTGTATAGCGAAGTATAGGGCGGATATTGTTGTTTACAGTTAATACAAAAAGGTACCTATGCGAAATACTTGATCATAAGTCTTACTGAATTTAAAATGAAATCGATTGTGATAGTGGAAAGCAATTTGATACGGTTAGTTTGAAATGTTTAAATTTCAGAAAATACTGTTATCTACTGATACAATGCGGAAGATTGTTGAAGGTTTGGATGGATCTATGTATTACTTTCTGTCTGGATTTTCCATAGGTAAGTACTATCTAGAATAAAGATGGTATACAATTTTAAATATTTTTTTAATGAAACTATATGAATTTATACCTAGTTAATTAGTTAAAGAACATAATACATAAAAAATGTAGTTTTATAAGGCTCTAGCTCACGATTTCAACTTGAATTGAAATTGTGCATATACACGCCGAATTGTCGACCTACAAAGTATTGCTGTCCTGCGGCACTAGAAAACACGTTTTATCTATGTTCATTTTCATCATAAAGTACTTATTCATACATGTATAATTAAAACGCGGACGTGTACCTAGTTCACTTTCATCTACGTCGCTCGACAGCACATGACATTCGTCTTGCATTGTGTTCATAATATAATACCGCTCGCTTCACTGCACTAGGCTCCTCTCTCCGAACAATGCGACTTTGCAGACATTTCTCCACTTTATTTCCCTAATACCAACTGTGTGCGGTGTTAATTTTTTAACGTTACAAAAACTGTACTTTCGTAAATATTTTAACGTTTACACTTTTCTACATTGGCTTTGTTTTTAAAGGCACTTAACGATATGATGGGTTTTACATACATCTTAATACATATTATAACTTTTACTCTTATGTAAAATTTTCTATACTATTAAATTTATTATTAAGAAAAAAAAAATTGTATAAGTACCTGTACCGGTATGAAAAAGAAACAAATTATAAGCACTGTCCTAATAAAGAAGATGTTTCATGAATAATGAATATGAATAGGAATTCGAAGCTAACATTTTCACAGAATTTATAACCTAATTCGAGTTCAGAGTTTACCCAACATTATGATTTAAAATGTCTTTTTAGAAATGAATTTCGTTACATGTCTTAACTGAACGTGTTCTGTTGAATAAAACATATTTCGTGAATAACTTAGGAACTTAGGCCAAGTTATTGTTGCGGAAAAGCAATAACATCTATGAATAATTCGTGTGCGGCCAACAGCTGACATTAACATTGGCTGGGGTCACTGCACTTTACCTAACATATGATCGGCCATCTTGCCTCTTGACGTCAGTTTGGTAAATTCTCAAACATTTTTATTTGTTCGTAACCTTACGTAACAATCATTCTATATTAGTTTTAAATTATACACAAATTGTTAGGCCTGTGCTCAATAAATATATTATTAACAATGAAGTAATGGAGGAAATGTGTCTGTCTTTATTATCTAAGATTTAAGAGCTCTGGATTTCAAAATTTCAATTAACAGCAATCTGATTATTCAATATTTAATACATACTTAAAAGAGCATTCTCTATATACCTTCACATAATAATCAATAACACCAATAATATTTATTTTTCATTGGTGCCGTTAAAGTTCTAAAAACAATTTCTCTGCACAGCTAGTACTTAGATACCGTTAAATGGCATTATCACAACTAGCCCCCGGTTTAGCGTTGATCCATTGCTTTAAAACTGGGGCATCGAGCACCGCCACGATAGTTATTGGAAATTGTACAAATTGATTCATCTGATCTGTATCTTTTAATTGGTTTTGTTTCCATTTTAACGCATCGCTACTCGAATGTTTTTACTCCACTAATTGCTGGCTGGTCGAATCGTTTGAAATCGGTTACGCTATCTATTAATAGATCTGCTGTTCTGACTTTGCCGGAATTTGCGATGCGGAAGTTGTTAAAATATGAAATAAAAGCACTTTTCAAGTTCAAATACAAATATTATCTATAGAAAATAATTGTGAATATGTGAATCCGTCAAAAATAGGTTAAAGGAGTAATATCTCATATGCAACTTAAATAATGTTTAGTGTAGTTCATACAGGAGTTTGATAAATGGACACTTTTAAATATACATAATCAATATCAATGTCATATTTTGGTATTTAAAACAACTTTATTCGGATTTCAGAACAATCGGCCTTGGGGTTTTTATTCAACTTACATGTTATATTGACTCAAGTGTTATGCCTTTCTAGTGTGCATAATAACAAAACAATAAAACGAGAATTTATTTCCAAACGAAATGCGGGCTCTGCACTTGTTTATGACAGGTAAAATTATTATAACTGAGTTTGCATGTTTTCATACGGGTCTTAAAATCACACTCATAATCATTCTCATAATTCATTTTTAGATGGTAGGTCATTTTAATGAATACTATATATAAGTATGCATCAACTAGGTACTGTTTTAAAGTAAATATGAACGTTAAATAAAGAATAACTCAAATATGTTTCATGCACAAAAACAATCATGGAAATTAAATACAGGAAATATATATTTAAAAATATACACATAAGTATAACCAAGTGAAATATGTCGAAACTGGTCGGTTTTTATTACTCAGATATTATAGCATAAATACCACTGGCATATGCAAGACAATAAATAAGAAGTAATAAAATAAATAATAAGTAAGTACTTATTTTTCAAGTAAACAAAGATTAACTTTAAATCGTTAATCGCTAATTAAGGAAATTCTTTAATGGAAAAATCTACTTTATCGTTCAAAATAAAGTTTATATTTAAACGTCATAATTACAAAGTTACTTAGAAAAGCACAGCTGTAATCTCCGGAATGAACTGTATGTTTTAAAACCTCACAATTGAACAAAGGTTTCGCAAAATTCCAGTTTTCACAGTATAATCACGAAAAGGGCAATTTCTTTATTTTTTATCAAAACGATAAAATTAGGTCGAATTTACATTAACATTGGAAAGGAGAGTATTCTACTTTCGTTTCTCATAGTAATCACAATTATTGTTTCAGTATATTTTGGTTTAAACTTTAAAGTTATCAAGACATAATAATTGTAAAGCCGAACAAAGCAACTTCTTCATTTTTAATCGCTTTTAAATTTCTTGACACAATCCTCTAATTTGGTGTGAAATACGGTTTATTACACATCGCAACAACATGGATGTATCGTATAATGGATACGCGAGATCGTTGTGGCCTAGTACACGTTTCGCCCTGATTGTTCTACGAGACGCGAGTCCATTTGTAAAGTTTTTATAACATTGACTTTTATTATACTTATATCTATGTGCAGGATGTATAATAGTACGTCGTGTTATAGTTATTTATTTATAATTTATATTTGAGTATTATTAAAACATTTATATCACCCGTAACATTTACCCATAACCATAGCTTCTAGTTCTACTACATATTAAAGAATAAAAAACAATAAATTTAAGGGCATAGTAGGTACCAAGCAAAGTTACTTGAATTTTAATTACAATTCTGTTTTGTTTTAAATAAAAGACAGCCGAAGATTATGAAATAACAACCTTCATTATCTTTTACATACACGAAGTATTACACGAAAATGCAAAATTTGCATTGCATACATTCGAAAGTAGGTTTATTCATTGGCCGTATCTTTAGCAATTTTGTTTGTTTGTCTATTATAACAGTGACATAATGGGAACATTGCGACAACGATGACGTATGCAAGTACGCATTCATGTGCGTATTGCGTGAGCATTTTAAAGTTAATTAGAATATAAATAGAACATTATTGCAGTGATTGTATCGTCATTCCATTTCTAAGTATATCGAGACAGTGATATATTGCGTTTGTATGCTGATTAAATTTTACATTTCAGAAATGTGTTATTTTTGCAATCGCGCGATACATCATACAATTGTTTGAGCGGATGTAGTGAGTCGCGTCTACTTTTACTTTAAAATTGTAATTTGACTTTTTGGTGTTATCGTTTCGAAAATTATTATACTCGTAGATAAAATGTATGTTGAATGTTGATATATTAAATGTTAACTAAAAAGTACTGAAGGTACTAATTCTTTCAATATTTGTTATGGTGATTTAGCTAGTTTTTTTAGTTGCAAGTGGTAGAGTATGCTTATTTTTCAAATTGAGTTGTTGAAATTAAAATGTCACAGTCAATGTACATTTTAAGACAAATTGGCTCTACTTAAAAATTCTCGTTGTATTAAATTTCTTAAATAATAGTTGTAGTAAACTAATCATGACATAATATGATAAGCCCTAATCACTAGATACGTTGCTTAGCCAGCAATTCGCTAATGGATGAGCCAGGCTATACCCAGGCAGAGAAGCTTTGACCTAGATTTAGATGAGCTCTTTGACTAATAGATAAGCCTATCTTCTAGACAAATGAACGTGATCCTTCATCAGAGAGCAAAGCAATTATCTTTGCTCCTTTAATTTCGGCTCATTATACCTCTTTGTATGTTTTGTTCGCTGGAAGATGAAATAATTTACGCCGTTTATATAGTTATTAAATTATTTGTGTTACTTACTTTCAGTACTTAGGATAATAAATTTAGATCTTGAAGGTTCATAAAATAATATTTCTTACAAATAACTGTAAATTCTCATGAAATTTCTACAGGTATGAATTTAATTAATCTCTATGGCGTTGGCGGGTCTATCTACGGCGGCTTCATTTGAATAACATAAAATATTAATTAGTAAGTTGGTACCTACTTGTATAGAAATAGATTACCTATCTTAACATTCAAGGATCGTCATTATTATCATTATCATCAGCCCAATATGTTGCCTGGAAGAGATCACTATTAAGTGATAAGGCCGCCAAAATAGTTGTACTCTGTTCTATGTTTAAGTAGTTCTAAGGTTTCCTATCTGTACAACTATTAAAGAGTTAAATAAATAAATATGTTCCCAGTTTCCCACTGCAGGGATACGGGCACAATGGTAAATTATTATAATATTTAAAGTTAAACCAATTAGCATAGCCCTTAAAGACAAAAAGTAGGTCAAACTGATTAAGGTTAATTATAAAAACGTAAATGTCACTTTTTTGGCTCAAAATATTTACAGAAAACTAAATGAGAACATATCATATAACATATTTATTTTGCTTGTAGGAATAATTGCGATTTAAATGTAGAGCCAAATATACGCAAGCAAAACGCATTGCAACTAAAATAATATCAGTTTTATTCCCAGTGTAAATGCACTACTTAAAGAGCTATTATCATAATATATTTGAGAATTCAGTAAGGGTCATTTACCATTAGTAGAAGCTGAGCTTATAGAATAGGTAATTCCCACGCTGGAAGCGTTGGATAATATGTTACTTAACAATTCATTGAATGATTGTGCAAGCGGGACTCAAGGTTTGAGCCGTGTGATCTTATCACAATGCCTGCCTCTTTATTGCTATAAACACTGAAAATGCTTTTTTTGAATGCAAATATTAGTTTCTAGGCGTTTTATTCGATCAGGTTAAAACGACATTAAAATACCTGGGCATATTTAAAGATTTTTTACATATTATATTAATTTTCTCTTCAGAGGATGTGATAAATTCCTTTGACATCGTTTTGATTTTGGCTCGCAGCTATATGGCTTATTTCAAGTTTTTAAGATAATTTTTAATAGCAGGAGACCGGAATAAATGCATGAAACCTTTGGAGTGAGTGACAAGAAAATGAAGACTTTAAGGTTATAAGTAAGGTAAATTATAGTAGGTCTTCTACTTAGAACATGTATACGAAACAACTATATTTAGTTACAAAATAGTTAGTGTTTCTGTTTGGTAAATATTTGTAACAAAATAATTGAAATTGAGAAACTGTTTCAATGTATAAACAACGTGTAAGTAAGTAGGTATATACTATATACCAATATTACTTACGCGTAAAATATTTAAACCATAGACTAAATAAACAGTGGATTTACGTAATTGTGTTATAATAATAGAGAAGTTTATACAATATTGCATTAACGAAATAGGTCTATAAGAATAACAGTGTGTAGGATATTTTCACAAGTCGTTTTAGGAGAGTAACTGGAAAATAAATCAAATTGGTACCTTTAGAACGATAATTTAAATCGTGTTTGGTATTATAAATACTAAATACAGTATAAATGATGAGAAACACGATTAAATTAGCACTAAGAATAATCAACTTTATATCAGGAAAATTTGTTTAAAAGCATACATATATAGATATACAAAACTCGCTACATCAGAGTGACTATGTATTCTTTAAGGTGGATGATCCGACCGTCCCTCCATACATTTTTGATTACCTCTAAACACTTAACACAGACACTATTTCTTTAAAACTAATCATTTTATCACTTCTCTATAATGAAATGTGTGCGCGTTCGACCTTTTTAATCAATAATTTACAATATTTACTTAGAAAAACAACAGTAAAATACCGGAAAAATTTGACACTTCTACAGTAGTGTGCGTGACTTTTGCCAAGCGAAACACGACATAAAGCACGACATCTAGCGCATAGACTATATACTTATTACAGATCTAGCGCGTCAATGTCTAAACGAAAGGCGATGTTTAGACATTGACGCTAGATGTCGTGCATTCGCGTTCGTTATCTTATACATAATGAGCATAATTCTAATAAATCAAAGTTCTGTGTAAAAATTGAGTAATTTCATTTCCAATCGTTCAAAGAAAATAACAATAAAATAAAATAAAACTAATGACCTTAGAAACTATGTTTTTTTTTGTAAACAATTTATTACTCATTATTGTTCGTCCGTCGTAGGTCTGTAAACTGTATTGTACACTGAAGGTAAATGGTACTGTAGGTACTTTAGTTCGGCGTCGTCGTCGCGTCGGCTTGATATAAAATTACATTCTTGATTTCATTGACACGCGCTATGATTTGCGCGCGGAATTTCTTGTGTTGTGAATTTATTTTTGTATGCTATGCATTTTAATTGATTCAAATTGCAATGTTTCTCTAGTATGCATTTGAGACTATATTGTAAATTGTAATAATTGATCGTGGGTATAGTAATTAATTATTCTAATAACGCAATTAGTAATATATGTATTTTCGGTGGGATTCAAAACAAAAAATTGGCCCGTGATTTTTATGAAATTTCACCACATTGCAAATCACATCAATCATAGTTCATACACATGTATGACGAAAGTGATTAGTATTGTGGCTAACATTGACTCATCAGTTCATCACTGAAACCAGTGATAAATCAGTACCTATATCATATTGTGTTTGAATATTTTTAAACAATGATATAAGTATACAATTATTATAAATCGGTAAACTATCAAAGTAATCACAAACTTGCAAACATTGGTAAAATGTCCAGTAGTTTATGAGCCTATTCATTACAATCAAACAAACAAACAAAGTTTTCCTCTTTATAATATTAGTGTAGACAAACACTATGAATACGATCACGAATGCAAATTCGGGGATTTTCTAATTATTGCTAAATAATAATTGAATTCGTTTTGAAATACTCTATAATTTTTAGTGTATAAATAGACATTTATAATGTGGTGCTCATTTTTTTTGTACTGCTAACGCTATTGTAGGTACCTATTTTCGTTGTTTTATTTCAAGTGAACACGGCCATACAATTTTGTCACGAGCCGCCTATGATTGTAGGTACTTTTGATAGGCTCCTTCGTCGTCCGCGTCGCGTGCGTCCGCGTCGGCTCGAAAGTTCTTGATTTCATTGTCACGCGCTATGATTTGCGCGCGGATTTTCTTGTGTTGTGAATTTATTTTTGTATTATTATTATTTTTAATTTTTTTTTATTTTATTGATTCAAATAAAATATTTCACTAGTATGCATTTGAGACTATATTGTATTATGTATAATTTATCGTAGGTATAGTTATTCTTATAACGCAGTTATATTTTCGGTGGGACAATTTGACCCGTGATTTTTCTGAAATATCACCACGTTGCAAATCACATCAATCATACACACGTATGACGAAAGTATAGTGGCTAACATTGACTCATCAGTTCATCACTGAAACCAGTGATAAATCAGTATATCATATTTTATTGTGTTTGAATATTTTTTAAACAACGATATATACAATATTATTATAAATCGGTAAACTACCAAAGTACTTCCGAATTTTCAGACAGACAAACAAGTAGTTTGAACACGCAGTTTTCTTATACTAGTAGCAAAAATCAAAACCATAATATTATGTTTACCTACTATATTTTACTAAAAGTCGAGTGCGTCGAAATCGTAAATAATAGGTAATATAATGTTTTTCACCTTCCTGGTTATTTTCCCATAGTAAATAGTGTTTTAGGTTTGTTGTTGTAGGTAGGAATAATAATAATTATTCTTACTTGTTGGTTATGAAATGTATATTGAAATAATTTACTTTTACAAATCATTAGTGATATTAGTTTTGAGTGAAAATGCTTGGATCAGCATAATATTATATGGTACTTCAAATACATGTTTTGATAAAAAAACAATAGTGTAATAAAATAAAACTGCGTTTTATTGTAATCAATGTTGACAGTTTTAAATTCCAAAATTATTGATCAATAAAATAGTTTACACCAACAAATATAACTTTTATTTTTATAACCATCGTTCATAATATAAACCGTAGCAGGTGGCGTTTTGAAGTTCTGTCTACTCATACAGAAAAATGGAAAACTTGTTTTTTTTGTAAACAATTTATTACTCATTATTGTTGTTTGGCTGTGTGTTTGGCAACTCGAAGCGTGGTCGTCCGTCGTAGGTACTTTTGTTTTGTTAGGTACTCAGGAGGATAACCTCAGACTGTAGACACTGTAGTGATGTCAAGACAAATGTGCGAAAGACTGTAAAGTCAGACGCTAATTTAGAAGACGGGCTACCCATTGGGGCTGTTGAAATTGTCTGGAGATCCTTTTGGAACTCATCCATTCTGTGGTTAAACACTTCAAACATCTGATCAATAGACTGTGTGATGGATTCCATATTAGTTTTAGTGCAGTGGCAGTGTAAATGTTGTTGTTGAGGTTATGTAAATTTAACACTTTAGTTAACTACCAAGATATAAAGAAATGAGGATAGGACACAATAACTATTGGTTGAGGTATTTATAAACTCATAATATACTTTTAAAAAAATCACGTTTTAATAAATTTCTAGAATTAAATTAGAACAGCTGATTCAAAATAGCCTAAAAAATCTTAATAATAATAATTACGCTTCACAGCAAGAAGAAATGTACCATATGTACCCGCACAAAGTCGATATTGTGTTGCCTACCGTTCGACTCAATGGCTAGGGTTGTAACTACCTTTAATAATTATTACCAAACTAATAAACCGAGTGATGCGAAATAACCATAATTCTTTTAGAGTTTGATAAAATGATCAGGCAGGTATTTTCTTTAATCCTCTGAATTCTCGGTTACTAAATTGTATCGTTGAAATTATTCTTAATCGCGTAAATTTAATAAATAATCATATGGAAAACACTTTTCATTTGTTTTTTTACTTTCACGCCCAACTACTATACAATAATTACGTTGTTTCGGTATTTTGACGAGAAAACGCAGGAAACATCCGTTGTATCATTTTAGATAGATTGTATAATATTTTGTATCTGTAGAATTGAAATCAAAGCTATGTATATGTTGTCTCCATTCTTTTCTTATCGGATTGTTGATCCCAATGCGAATGCGTCACTTAAATTTTATAAAAGACAATTAAGAACATCAAAAATAAAGTGATACGTAAATATTTCACAGTGCAATATATTATGTAATTAATAATAATTATATATTTATGAAAAAATAATTACATCAGATTTAATAATCGCAATTGTTTTGAATGTACATATGAATAAATGATTACATCATAATAGTAATAATCACAATTGTTTTATTTCCCATTTGTTGCAACCCTAGCATATTTTCATGTAGCAGCAGAAGTACCTACACTGGCGGCGCGGCGGCATCGTGCGACATCAAAGGCATTGCCTTACTAGGTAAGTTTATAATGATTAACTCTTTAATAATTATTTTTGACTTTACTCATTTCTTTTATTATATAATTTACGTTTTACTTTTACAGAATCCGATTCAATGGATTATGAAGACGAGTCACACAACGCCATACGATAGTGATGATGAATGAACATTTCAATAAATGCATGCGTGTTTTTTTATGTTGTTTTGTAATTGTTAATTGTTTCTTAAATAAAGAAATAAACTAAATATTTAAATGATGATTTGTTATTTGCAACACAACTTTATATTTGAGATTCTTAACAAATGTATATTTAGTTTTGTATCATCAAATTTATAAATTTTATTCCATAGTTTTCAAAATTAAATGTAAATGACCATAAAAACATTAATAAAGTAAATCATTGATGTAAGGTCAGGGAACGTAATACATATATACATCTGACCATGTAGAAGCTAAGTCTTGTTGACTGCTGAAGTCTGTAAAGTTTTGTTGTCTGCTGAAGTCTGTACGCAATGAAAATGTCTGCCGTTTCGAAAATAAGTTTTTAAGACCCTAATAAATAAAATATATGAATGGCAGATCTGGTCAAATACTTTCAAAATTGTATTTTTTTCAGCACTTTCATAAGTGTCTGCCAGAATGTTATCCGCGTGATAATGGTCTGCCATTGTTATTTTCCGATAGTAATAATAATCTATTTTCAAATATCAAAATGGCAGACGTGGTCAAATGGTTTCAAAGTTCGCCAAAAATTTCCACCTGTCTTACCTAAGCGCGCGCCCCGTCCGCCACTCTGGGCTTAGTGACTCCTCATCTCATGTATAGTAGGTATAGGGGAATCAACACACAAAAATCCAGGTCTGGTCAAATACATACAGGTAGCTTTGCGCTAGCTCTCTAGCTATTACTTCTTATGGAGAGAAAACGTAAACATGTACCACGGGCGAAGCCGGGGCGGACCGCTAGTAAATAATAAAATAATAAATAGTGTATTAGATTTGTTATTGTATCTTGTATACCTACGAATAATTATTCTTACGTCTTGTTGGGAAATGTTCAAATACCTACCTAT
This sequence comes from Colias nastes, assembly GCA_907164665.1. Classification (NCBI taxonomy): domain Eukaryota; kingdom Metazoa; phylum Arthropoda; class Insecta; order Lepidoptera; family Pieridae; genus Colias; species Colias nastes. The sequence goes on along the minus strand of CAJQZM010040856.1, from coordinate 37,435 downwards.
TGAAATAATTTACTGTTACAAATCATTAGTGTTATTAGTTTTGAGTGAATAGGCATGGATCAGAAATTCAGAATATAATATGCTACTAACTACTCAAATACATACATGTTTACACAACAAACACCACTGACCTCTATAACTATAAGTTATAGAGGTCAGTGACCGTCAGTGACAAACACTATGGATACCTACGCTCGCGAATGCAAATTCGGTGATTTACTAATTATTGATACCTAGTCATTGAATTCGTTTTGAAATAGCCTGTACTTTGTAATTTTTAGTGTTATAGACATTTATAAAATGTGGTGCTCATTTTTTTGTAATAAATCATCCCGAACGCTATTGTATTTTCGTTGTTTTATTTCAAGTGAACACCTATACAATTTTGTCACGAGCCGCCTCTGGCCTCTGGGTGAAATAAACAAGTCAAATGATTTTTGTTCTAATTGTATTTTGGTAGTAGTTTGTTTAGAATTTACATTACCATTGTTTAATTTTTACCTACTATATTTTACTAAAAGTCGAGTGCGTCGAAATCGTAAATATCTTTTTCACCTTCCTGGTTTTTTTCCATAGTAAATAGTGTTTTAGATTTGTTGTTGTATGAATAATTATTCTTAGCATAATATTATATCATAGGTATATGCTACTTCAAATACATGTTTTGATAAAAAAAAACAATAGTGTAATGTAATAAAATAAAACTGCGTTTTATTGTAATCAATTTTGACATTATTTATTTCCCAAAATTACAACAAAATAGTTTACGCCAACAAATATAACTTTTATTTTTATAACAATCCTACTTGTTTTACATTCACGCCATCTAGACTTAAATCTTTATCATTTTTGTATACGTCTGTGTGTGTAAACGACCCTGTATGCAATGACAGATGTTATAATGCATTTTTTTACCGAATTGGGTGGATTTTAAGGCAATGATATGACATATTTCAATAAAATATAATATTCAGTAACCGCCATGACTATTCCTACGACCTTAATCTTTTCCAATTACGCAAAAACTCAAATAAACTAGAAATGTAGAATTCAGCGCCATCTAGCGGGACATTGGCTGGGAACAGATCGTAGCAATCACCTTAACAGTTAAACGGATTGCGGATACGAAGCCATACATCGATTACAACAGGATCAAAGAATAATAAAAACGCTTGCAAAAACTACAAAATAAGTCTATCAAAGCATTCTCTCAACCTCGAGTTTGAACGTTTTAAATCCAGTACACGTGATAACGCATCAGATAAGGAATAATAGACGTAAATCCGTTTTAATTACTACTTTGTGCTCATTGTCTGGTATACACTTCCACTTTTACTGTTTTTAGCCGAAACGTTGACTCCGTGTTGAGGCATTATATAATTTTT
>CAJQZM010040856.1:21252-36040 GCA_907164665.1 Colias nastes | reverse complement strand
TTTTTTTACCAGATTATTACGATATTATTTCTGTTAACGAGATTTAAAGTAATCTTTATGCAAATTGGTATCAAAATATAATATTAAGAATTAAAAAAAAAAAAAAAAAACTTATTAATCCTCTCAGAAATTATAAACGTTGATATTATTTGTTCATGGTAATAAAGGTTATTTATATATTTACCTATATAAGTACTGCATATAAAATAATTATATTAGTCACAAAAAAATCACGGAAATTTTCTAGGAAAAACAATAATTAATTATAATTAATGTTCATGAAGTTTAAAAAATTATTTTTTTAGTAAATACCTATACATAGTTTAATCTTGGCGTTTCTATACCTACACTTCGAAAAAAAAAACGATAAGATTTCTTCACAAAAGTAAAGAAATTCAAAGCCTTTTACTTATTTCGATAAGTTGATGTCACGACAACAATAAAAAATTGTAAAAAATACTTTAATGCTTTTCGATAAGGTATAAAATTGAGTATTTTTAAAAGGCTTTAGTTCTAAGATGGCGGAAGCATTTTGTCGTAATCTTAGAGCAACAGTTGGAAACAGATTTCGTGACATTTACAAGGAATAATGAATGATAAGCTACTTTTGTTAACCATATTTAGAACTGGTTCGGTTTTAATGATTTGTATCTTTGTATAAGTATTTTTAAATTTAAAGCTGTTTTAGAATTGTTTCAATTAATATGCAACATTTAATTATTTATTAATTTGATATTTTGTTACTCTATTATCACAAAATTCTATTGCAAAATATGTGTAGTAAATATGATGGTATCAACTGTATTCTCATTAAAAAAATATTTTCGCAGATATATGTAGAGAAAAACCATCGAAATCAATTAATTAGAAAAATTCACTACCTTTTAATATTTTTATTATTATTTGCAATAACAGTGTCTTAGTTACCATACTATTTATACATGATACATATTATAAAATACCGTTGTGTGAAGCCTGCGATTATATTTTTAATCTGTGCCATCTGTCTGTAAGATAATTGACAGTTGCGTAGGCAGTGCACTAAACAAAGTCATAATTATTTTATCAAATAATAGTTGTTATTGAATGAATCCTACATAATATACCATTAACATGTGCACAAAAGATTATCTACAGATATTTTAGAACGAATCTTTAACATTTTTGATAGATTTTACATAAATAAATATCTAGGTACTAAATATTATTGAACTAAACTTTTAATACAATGTAACATAAATCTTTGGTAAAAGTACTTAGTTTTTAAAGCGTCATCTTATATTTTACAAGGGTTTTCCTATACCATTTACCTTCAAAGACCTTTTATAAATTAAGTTATATTTGACTCTTCTTTAGATGTTATTGCTGTGATAGCAAATTGAATTACAAGGTAATTCGCGTTTTCCTGCAAATAATTGAATCATCGTTTTTATTCAAATCTAAACTTGAATCTTTATTTACAAAAATAAAACCTTACAAATAATTCTCTTATATTTTTACTTATTTTTGAATATTTATCTACTTCTTAATTATTACACTTAATATACTTCTACTATATCCGGAAGTAATCTCAAGTGTTGATAGCTTCCGCGATTTATTTCCTTTCAAACGATATTAAACTGAAAATTATAATTTAAATGTATCCCTCACTTGTCTCTAATTACGAACAGTAGTTGATTTATGACAGGTTAATTTGACTGTTAGCATGTGGTTGCTATAATGAGAACGAGAAAATGAGAACAACCCGCGGGCAAAGCCCTTTGCGACTGAAAATGTTTTAGACATTAAATTCGTAGCCAATTTCCGAATATCGAGGTTAAATATTGAACAGTCAAGGATGCTTAAAATGTAGCTTATTTACACAGCATATATTTTGATAATTTGTAGCTTTTCCCTAAAAGTTACTAGTTATTATTCTGTGCTAAAATGTACAAAAATCTTGTGATAGTATTGTAAAAGTCATAATTGTGTACTACCTAGTCCATATAAATCCTATTATAAAATGTCTACCGTGTTCCATAGACAACATACTATCTAACAATTCCTTTTCAGTCTGCGATTTCAAGATAAGTACGATCTTTTTATTAACTTTTGTTCGGTTAGAAAGCTACTTAGATGAAAATTGATAAATTGGGCGCAAGTCTAAACGCTATTGTATTGTTTCTTACATCTCTGATATCGTGTTTAACAGTGGTGGTAAGAGGTGAATTAACAATAACGAGACCAATTTAAACTTTTAATAAAAGATAGGCGATCGCACGAATGACGGATTACATATTTTTTAATACGAGCTTACCCGCTCTGGCTACACCAGTTTTGGGAATTGGGATAAAAATACACAAAATATTCCGATCGTTACCTTTCAGCATAATTGTGGGTATAACAACAAAAGCTTTTAATTTTCTCTACCATATTTCTGTTATGTTCGTTCTCGCAAATATTGCAACTTTACAATAAACTGAGCGTTACGGTAAAAAATATTTTGACGTGTTATTGATTGTAAAATAACTCATATAAAATCACTCATATGTAAATGTTATCATTACATAACTTTATCTATAAGTATATAGACTGATATAATAGATATAGTGCAAGTTTAAATCCAGCAACAAAATTGTTTTTTTTTATTCCAGAAGTTACTTCTTCTTCAACCATAGAGGTTTGAAGTTACTCCAGGACATGGTTAGTTCGTTCAGAGCCGTGAGAACACGGACGCATGTCAAGGCGCGTCGTGATCAATTCAATGCAACTGAACGTCCTTAGTACTTGAACCGAATGATTTATTCAATGTTTTCGACTGGAAACTTTCCCTAAAGCTCTGTTTACGTACTAGGTATAGTGAATCATCAAAAATGACATTTATTTTTTACTAGGTACATCCTATATTTCAATATTATGCTTATAAAGGTAATATAAAATGCAAGTCTCTAACTTGCAAAGTTCTCGTTAACTTTGAAGTAATGTCAAATGATCAAGCTTTTTGTCTTGAAAGCGACAGTGACAGACGGACAGCCTTTCTTACAGAATTGAGATTTTTCTTTACTATTACGTTTTTATTGGACCACGTTCGTTCCCATTCTACTCTGCTTTTGAAATCTTTCAAAAACTTAATTAAGTTGTGGCTTCGTAACTTAGATTAAAAACATTGTTGCTCTAATTAAACTTTTATCACACTTGAGTACCTAAACATTACTATAAATTAAAAATCGATAATATAGCGAAGGTTCTGGCAAGAATATTTGTTGATTTATTACTGTTTTCAAGATGACGTTAAAAATCCTCATAGAAATATTCATAAATTTACTAAAAACACGACCTCGGTGCTTTATAGGATATTATATGTATAAGCCATTGTACCCAGAAAGTTAAATCTATGGTCAAAACCATTAACATTTAACTGTAGGTCAATAACGGAAACACCTTGAAACAATTACATGCTTTTTGGAGATGTCGTCCAAATATTTTGAACTTAATTGTCCGTAGAGCCAAGGACGACGATTATTGTTGTCGTGATTTGAAGGCTAAACTGTACATTATAGGGCGTGGAGTTGAGAGTCGTAAATTTTTTTGTGGTTAGCTATTGTCCTATGGAACCTAAATCTGAAATTTCATTTGACGGAAACTTTTAGTTTTTGTGTTACGAATTTTTTGAAAATCGGAAAATTTTACTCCATTTTAGCTTTGAAACGCGAACTTACTGTTATGACAGTGTCAAATTGACATACAGCGATTGTCAAACGCGTTTTATTTCAGGTAAAACATTACTTTCTAACAAAAAAAAAATATTATAATTTAAATTTTATTTATGAAATTTATATATTTTTTAACAACAACATTAAAACTCAAACTCAAACTCAAACTCAAACTCAAACATTTATTTATTCAATTAGACTTCTTGGAGAAGCACTTTTGAAACGTCAATACATATTTTTACATTTACCACCGATTCGGAAAGCAGTATCTATGGAGAAGAACCGGCAAGAAACTCCATAGTTGCTCTTTTAAATCATATCAGTATTACAATTTAATTTTACAAAATATATAACTGTATATTATCATAATATGCCAGAGAACTGTCCTGTGGTTTTTACGCGATAACCCTCCATGGGTTTTTATCTTCCATATATTCCTTAATGCTGTAATAGGCTCTCTGAACTAATACGTTTTTTACATAATTTTTAAATTTAGCACTACTAAACTCTTTGATACTATGAGGAATTCTGTTGTAAAAAAGTATACCTTGGCCCATAAATGAATTTTTAACTTTAGCTAGACGATAAAATGGCATTTCAATTTTATTTCTGTTCCTTGTGCCATAACAGTGTCTATCTCCTACTCTTGTGTGTAAGTCTGCGTTTTTGTGTACATATAAAATGTTATTAAATATATACTGTGATGGTACAGTGAGGATACCAGTATTCTTAAAGAGATCTCTTAGTGAGTCCCTAGCACGTAAATTATATATAGAGCGTATGGCTCTTTTCTGTAATATAAATATAGTTTCTATATCTGCAGCCCTGCCCCATAGCAGAATTCCATAGGACATAATGCTATGAAAGTAGCTAAAATAAACCAATCTAGCCGTGTCTTCATCGGTGAGATGCCTTATTCTTCGAACTGCATATGCAGCTGAACTAAGCTTAGCAGCGGTGGTGGCAACATGGGCCCCCCATTGTAGCTTCTCATCTAGTGTCAAACCAAGAAAAACAGTGGAATCCACAGGGTATAATACCTCCCCGTTTAAAATAATATCCCTTTTTACCTTTTTTACATTTGGAAGGATAAATTCTACACAATTTGTTTTTTTTGCATTTAATAATAAATTATTAGCATTGAACCAATTGGATATGCGTAAAAGAGCAGAGTTTACTTCGTCAACATTTGTGTCATGTCTATCCACATTAAATATTAATGAGGTATCATCTGCAAACAGTACTATTTCACACATATCCTGCAAATAATAAGGTAGGTCATTAATATACACTAAGAACAAAAACGGTCCTAAGATAGATCCCTGCGGAACACCTATGTTAATCGACGCACCGCGAGATTTCTCTCCATTGACAACAACGGTTTGTACCCTGTTCTGAAGATATGAAGCTATGAGGTCCTGAGCTAAACCTTTGATACCATAAAAATTTAGTTTCCGTAATAGAGTGGAATGTTCTACACAGTCAAAAGCCTTAGAAAGGTCGCAGAATATCCCTAAAGCATTCTTTGAATTTTCCCATGCTTTATATATATGTGACAAAAGAGCTATTCCCGCATCAGTGGTAGAGCGCCCCTTTGTGAAACCAAACTGTTTGGCGTGCAGTAAACCATTTGATACAAAATGACTACATAATTGGTTTAAAATTAATTTCTCGAAGACTTTGCTCAAAGTTGGTAAAATAGAAATTGGCCTATAGTTATTACAGTCTTCTTGGTCACCACTTTTAAATAAAGGAATAACTTTACTAAACTTTAATAAATCAGGGAATATACCACAGTCACAACATTGATTAAATATAAACGCTAAATGGTTGGCAATGTTTTCTATAATATTATTTACTAAATTTACAGACATTCCCCAGAGATCACATGTTTTTTTTAAGTTTAATGTTTTAAAAGTTTTAACAATTTCCTTTGCAGTCACATGTCGCAATTCAAATAATACATTACACTCAGCAACATGGTCCCTCAAGTAGGACTCAGCAAGCGCTGATGACGAATTTAATTTTTCGGTAATACTAGCAGGGACACTACTAAAAAAATCTTCAAAAGCAAGCGCAACATCAGCACTTTTGTCAATGACCCTACCAGCATTCACAAGTTTTATGGTACTATTTGATTGGTTTTTACCCATTTCACCATTAATAATTGCCCAAACCGTTTTAACTTTGTTATCAGAGTTGCGTATTTTATCTCTGACATACAAGCACTTGGCAGTGAAACAAACTTTTTTAAAAGTTTTTGAATAATTTCTAACATAACTAAGAAATGACAAGTCTTTGTTATATTGCTTCATGCCATATAACTCATATAAAACGTTCCTGCATCTGTGTATACTAGGTGTTGCCCATTGGCTAAATGGTAAATCCTTGGTAATACTTAATGATTTAACTTTAAAGATTTTTTCAAACTCATTATGAATTAAATTAAAAAGATTTGTAAACATTTCACAAGGATTATTATGGAAGGATTGATCATTCAGGCCAGGCAATTTATTATTAATATTATCTCTAAATTTATGAATGCCTTTTTTAGTTATAGGCCTAACATTAATTCTTTTAAATGTAGGTATGTAATCCCATTCAAAAACTACTTTCTGGCCGCAGTGATCCGAAGTGAGTGTATTGAGAATACTTTTTTCTAAACAGTTGCAATCACAGTAAACATTATCAATACAAGTTGCAGAACTAGGTGTAATTCGTGTGGGTTCATCAAAAAGTTTGTGTAAATTAAATGATTGAAATAAATTAAGTATTCGTGTTGCCGTTTGTGTGTGTGAAAGTAAATCAATATTAAAATCTCCACATACTATAACCTTCTTTTCACTTCTGCTCAAACGCTTTAATATTTCTTCCATGACTGTCTCAAACATATTATAGTCACTGGAAGGAGGCCTATAAACGCAAACAATAATGTAACGCTCAAGTTCAACACAGGACAGTTCAATGGTGCGTTCTACAGAAAGACTAACAATGTCAGTTCGTTCTTTGCTTTTTACACTTTTGTGTACTAAAATAAGAGAACCTCCATGAATAGCTTGTTTCCTAAAGTATATACTTTTTAACTCATAATTATCAATATTTATTAACAACTGACATTGTTTAAGCCAATGTTCCGTTACACAAAAAACTTTAATACTATAATGATTTAAGAATAATTCTATTTCTAATAATTTGCTAGCCAAGCCTTGAATATTTTGATGTACAATGGAAAAAGGCTGCTTAGCTGTTGTCTTATATACTAGTTTAAATCTAGCTTAGGGCTAAATTTTCTGTCAACACTTAAACTAGGTTGGTGTATATAATTACTACTACATAAAATTATAGTAGATCGATGGTCTGATACAGAACATGTACCAGACTGGTTAATAATTTTATATGCTATTAACATAGCAAGTTCTCTCTTATATCTAAATGGCAGATACATTGTATTCCTTGTCAAACAAAAAGATTTTATACATGAATTTATGTCAAAATATATAAATGCATCACTATGATGATTTGTTAAGTTATATAATTTTAAGTTAATATTATAGATAAATCTATTTTGATTTTGTGTCAAACCAGGCAAATATGGTAAAGTACACAACATAAATTTGCATTTTGTCTCACTACTAATTTTTAACATTTTTTGAAATCCTATATCAATGTCATGTTTTTTTAAATTAAAACTATCTCCGTATAATATAATAACAATACTATTTTCATTTAAACTATAATTATCTAATGAATTCATGATATATGTAAATGAACTATTAGGAGTGCAAAAATTGGTTACTTTATGCCCTAAGTTGTTAAGCAAAGCGCCAAATCCCTGACCTATATTATCTGACAACACAATAATTTCCTGCATGGAAAGATGTTTTGTTTTACAAGATGAAATTGTTGCCATTGGTTGAATACTATGTATGTCAGTGCAGTCAATGGTCTTATGGGGCGACGGTTGCTCATTGTCACTTATAGAACACTTACATACATAGTTATTGGTCATGGACTCGAAGCGATCCATATTTTCATTGCCTAACTTTATTAAGTAATCTGCCTCTTTTATGTGTTCATTAATTTGTAACTGGGCAGCAGAATATTCTTGTTTGAGGTCATGTAATGTATCATTTAATGAGTCTATTTTCTCCTGGAGTTCAGTAGTTTCTACTTCATATATCATTTTATAATGATCTAAGTCCCTATGATATCTATCTAACTCTTTCAAAAGGCTTTTATTTTTATTTTGCAATTGTGCTACATTTTTTAATGAAAATCTATTTCTAATAACTGATTTAGTGCGTTTAATAAACCTACTTAATTTAAGATATTTTTTTAATTTGTTGTGTGAATTTAACTTGATTTTTCTATTGTTTTCAAAGCCACTTAACTGTCCACATTCAAGCAGTTCACCAAAAAGACTGTTCGATGAAGTGCATAGCCGCTTGGAGTTATCCTCCTGAACCTCCATTAAACTGCATTCCAGTTCAACGATACGACTGAGAGCCTTCTCGTGGTCATTGGAACACTGTTGGAAGCTGTCAACAATGTCTTGGAGGGCTGTGCACTTGTTTTGGCTGTCCATATATTGAGTGTGGAGTTCAGCTAGCTCGGCCTTCAGACTAGTATTCTTTTTTATTATTTGCTGGATTTCCACCTCATGTTCCTCTCTCTCCAGCAAGAGTTGTTCACACAGGGATTGAGAAGCCTTTAAATCCTGTAGTGTGGCCTTTAGTTTGTTTTCCATATCTTTGGCCACTGCCTTGCGGGTCAGCATGTTGTAATTTTAGTTGCTGAAACAGGTGAAATAGATGTTAAAAAGTGTATATAATAATATGGTACAATTAAAACAATTTTGCTTGTGTTAGATAGGCTTAATATGGTTTAATTATAAGAAAAGAGTAGATAGTGAATGGATAAGATATATAGGTTTTGTATTAGAACTGAAGTATATTTTGTCTGGAGCTATTAGTTTTTGTCCTCTAAATTGCTTCCAACTTGTCAAGCAAAGTGAGACGATAACTATGCGCTCATGTATTTATTGTGACGTTACTCATAAAATATGAGCAGTGTTATTAGTTTAAATGAATATGAATGTTGTGTGTATTTATAAATAAGATATATTAAAACTAGTACTCCCCTGGTTTTATCCAAGAAGAAATTCGAATTTGAATTTCCGTTGCCGTTGACATCCACGTTATACAAAACGCAGCTTCAGTCACGTAATTATACGTATTTCACATTAAATAACACTTGTACGTTGATAAGATAGTTAACTATCACTAATTTATACTGTTTTTACAAGTAATTATTGAATTTAATATGATTTTAAAATTTAAAACTAAGGAGCTGATATTCACTCAGCTGTTGACATCTGTCATCGAAGTATTATTAAGAATTATTATTAAGTATAGTTACGAATTATTATTAAGTATAGTTATTGTAAAATAGATTAAATAAAATAAAATTATTAATATTCGCAATTTATAATTCAACAAAAATATTAATTGTATGCTTTGTACCGTGGAACAAAACAATAACGACGTCATTTTCAGTTACCGTTCGTTTGCCGTCTTTCAGTCGAGATCGTTTCGTGCGTACTCCTGTTAAGCCCTAAAACTGTACAAAACTATTAAACTTTTACTTTTAGTATTCAAATAGGTAGCGAGGAGCGAAGCGACGAGCGTGTTAGGTTAACATTTGAACTGCCGCACGAGCCGAGCGAGCGAAGCGAGCGTGCCGCGGCAGCGGCCGGCGAGTGCCAGAAGCGACTTTAGGGCGATTCCCACTCAAACAAAAAAAAAAACTACAGGTCAAGAAACTAAAAAGAAAAGCAGTTTACTATGAAAAGTCCCTTTATCGATTAGACACCTCAAAATAATGAAATTCAGGGAGCATGTTTCAAAAATTTAACCATAATGTCTATTACATTAAATCTGTCATATTTCAAATCAATGAGCTAATGCAATATTACTAGTATTGAAAACTATTATCATTTTCAGTTACTGTTCGTTTGCCGCCTTTCAGTCGAGATCGTTTCGTGCGTACTCCTGTTAAGCCCTAAAACTGTACAAAACTATTAAATTTTTACTTTTAGTATTCAAATAGGTAGCGAGGAGAGAAGCGACGAGCGTGTTAGGTTAACATTTGAACTGCCGCACGAGCCGAGCGAGCGAAGCGAGCGTGCCGCGGCAGCGGCTGGCGAGTGCCAGAAGCGACTTTAGGGCGATTACCACTCAAACAAAAAAAAAAAACTACAGGTTAAGAAACTTAAAAGAAAAGCAGTTTACTATGAAAAGTCTCTTTATCGATTAGACACCTCAAAATAATGAAATTCAGGGAGCATGTTTCAAAAATTTAACCATAATGTCTATTACATTAAATCTGTCATATTTCAAATCAAAGAACTAATGCAATATTACTAGTATTGAAAACTATTATTGTAAAGTAATAATATTAATTGCTTCAGATCAATGTGGAACTGGAAAAAAATACATGCTTTAGTTATAAATTGATGTTAATTTGCATCCTTGCCTGCCAAAAAGTCGTAACAATCCAACATAACCTCAAAAACTTCATTTGTAAATATCTCGAAAACTATTAATTTCCGTCCCCCCCCCTTAATAGGGGAAGTTCCTAGTACCCACCCCCCTCCCTCCACCCCCCACCACCTCCAAATTCCACGCCCTATAATGTACAGTTTTACCGATTTGAATATCAACCTTTGTTGTGATGTTTATGTAAACGAATTTAATAGTTAATTTAAAAGTACCGAAGGCAAAGGGATATACAAATTAGATCAATAACATTGACTAAAAAGTTTCTTTGGATTCTTTAATTTACTAGCTGCGCTCCGCGGTTTCACCCACGTGGCTCCGATATATGATATTTATATACTACTAGCGGCCCGCCCCGGCTTCGCCCGTGGTACATATGAAAAATAGATGTTGGCCGATTCTCAGACTTACCCGATATGCACAGAAAATTTCATGAGAATCGGTCCACCCGTTTCGGAGGAGTATGCAGACTAACATTGTGACACGAGAATTTTATATATAAGAAAGATATAGCCTTCCTCAATGAATCTAACACCGAAATAATTTTTCAAATCGGACCAATTGTTCCTGAGATTAGCGCGTTCAAACAAACAAACAAACAAACTCTTCAGTTTTCTAGTATAGGTTACCTACAACAGCCGCCCGCTGTTTTTATGTTAAAGTACAGTCTATGGTAGAGTGTAGGACAATGTTATCCCACAAATTCTTATTAAATTTAATATTGAAAATTGCAATTTATATAGAGTAACATTGTTACGGCAAACTTCAGAATCGATTTCAATGAAATTTGGCAAGGATCGTGTCCCCGCGGGGTAAGGCGTAGGCTTATAATTGGTTGGAAAGCCTTAGGCAAAATTGAATAGTTGGAGTATTGTGCAATGCACAAACTTATAGCGGGCTAATATGCAGTGACTGTATTGTATTACGTGTATAGATATATTATTAAGTAGGATAATTCAACAATACATGAATAGCGCAAAATTCAACAAAGCCTACATGTACATTATATGTATTTTTTTTACATTTTGAAATAAAAGTTAATAAAACTGCAATAAGTACTTAAAGATAAAATATAGCATCGAAGGCGCAGTTACGTGTTAGATACCAGAATTATTGAAATCATATGCTTCTTCTTTTTTATTTTCATTGAAGAGATAATGCTCATTAATTAAATTTTTCCTTTTCATAGAAGATTTAAACTTTGCCGTGCGAAACGTTATTAAAAAGTTGCCTAATATTTGTTGTTTCTGGTGTTTATTTTCAAGGAAGCAGATAATCTGCGAAGTTGAATCTCGGATTATGACCTTTGGGCAACCGGTTTGTGATACAAGTATTGCTAAATTATACCTAACGAGACGAGAACCGATTGACTTGCAGTGAACTCGCTCATTATTTCTATTCATACATAGCTTTTTGGGACCAATATAATATATCTACATATAACGCGGCTATTCGATGTGTACAGTATTTTACTGATTAAATTGATATGGAAAGAAGAAAATTCTCTTATGAAGACGTTCGTATTTCTTAAATTCATCACATGGGCATTCTGAGCATAAAAATATTATTATTATAATATGTCGTTTACTTTACTTAAACTTCCAGCTAATTCATAATTGTAGACAATTCATTTCAACAAGCAAAACAATTCTAATAGGTATTGCGTTAGCCTTAAATCAGCAGAAGCCTGCAGATACGACAGAAAAAATCCTCCATATATTTCTCACAAACATACAGAACAATCCTTACAAAATCCATTCCCATTTAGACAGGCGAAAGAAAAACCAATAACTTCAATAGTATAACACAAATTTTGCACACGATCTTATGAAATTTGCATTGATTTGTTTTGTTAACTTGGCCTCAACTCCTATTTTGGTTATGTTTATGTCAAAGGCAGCTACGGTTGCTACCAAACGACAAGCCTTGTGCAAGCAACCAGCAAGGTTCATGCACAATGCTGATGTTAGATAACCCTCGTTATAATAATTAATTAGTAAGATTTTTGTATTCGTTTCTTAATCATTGTTCTATCATAATTATGTGGGTTATGTAAGGATTTTTGGACTATCTCGTATAACGATCAATGGAGGAAATATTTTTGTTTAAATATTATGTTTGTGTCGTCCTTGTTTTGTTTAATTTCTAAGCTTACTCTTATGAGCATAACAGTACCTATGTTCATTTTAATTTCTTTTTTCATTATTTGGTCTTTGAAATACTGAACTTGTAAAGCAGCAAATGTGTAAAATCGTGTTATGTTAATACAAATCAAGCATAATGTTTTATAACACGTTTGCTTTATTCATTTATTTAATTCTAAAATAATTATATTTGTTAAAATATCTAGGACAACGTTATGATAGACTACAACAATTCCGAATCAAATAAAAAAAAACATAACATTCTTATCTAGTTCAAGATTTTTTTTAATTTGTCTGTTGATGAAATCACTGAATATGATAATAGCATATGTATCTGAATCGAAAAAATCTCAATAGGCAGTCTGGAAGAGATCGCTAGTAAGCGATAAGGTCGCCTTATGTACCTACCGTATTAATCCATTTTGTATGATTGTAAATTTTTTACTTGGTGTGGTATATTAAATTGATAAATTGATTGAAATTGATACTTATTTTTAGGATTAATCGTTAACAGATATTTCAAACCAATTTTTGATCTCTTTTTTAAACGAGTTTTAAATAAAATTAATTAATAGATACTTACAAGTTTCAATCTTCAGCCAATCCTTTAAGAAGACTATCCTGCAAGGAAAAAAATATATCAATTCATAAGTATATACATGGTATATACTATATAATTAGCTGGCAAATGGTTTTTAAATGTCTGAAAAATAAATGTTGTATTATGCAAGCCGACAGATTTTGTTTTGCGCTCGCCACAAAAAAGGTAACTGACTGAAACGACTTCTTAATTATAAAGCTGTGTGGACACAGGGTGATATAAGTAGTTTTATATATGGTTTTAAAATACTTAAAAATTGTTAAAAAAAACTGCATGTTTGAAAATTTTGAAATAATGAAAATTTATTTCGATAATTTAGTTTCCAATTCATTTATCACATTCTAGAATTTAGTTGGTTTCAAATCTCCGTAGATGTGCAAATTTATTGTAGGTAAGTGAATAATGACATGAAAAATTTGTAAATATAACCCTTTTACTTTTTTATTAATCCGGTTCAAAATACTTTATGGTTTCAGGTCTACACAGACAAATGAAGGCTTCAAATTAACAGGCAATTGTTGATCGCCAAATGTTTGGCTCAGTATGCACCCAGCTCAAGACAGCCTGTATCAAAACAAGTTGCGGATTTACTCTGGAAAGGCTGACGCCATTCTGACATAAGATAGCCTTCATTGCAGAAATAATGTACCGATTCTGCTATACTTTGAAAAACAAAACTAGTAATTAGCAAATATATATGAGTCTAACAATAATAATATTTACAAATGTATGTAAAAAAATTAACGTAAATACGTGGCGTTTTCTCACCTAGTTTATCATAGTTAAAATTAATTTATACATTTTTATTTTCTTAGTGTCGATTAAATATATATTTTCTTAGCACTAAGCAAATAAGTAATCATAACGATGACCCTCAAATGAGCACTATTTTAATTATTTTGATTATAAGTAATTACTTCCTTAATCATCTTAACCTAACATTTAATACATTACAGGTTTATATATACTCGTAGGGGAGACCAAGGAGAGTTGTGACAGAGGTGAGTTGTGACAAGGACGATTTCTTCCTACCTATTATAGTAAGCGAGTTGGCAACGCCGCTTTTTTGATGCTCTCGCGACGCGCTACTCGACTCAGTACCGGCCGGCGACCCATTAGATGTTGTTGCGTAAATACGACGATTGTGTACAAAAAAAATCGAAAAGTAAGTTTTTCTCCAAAATTTCATTTCAATATATACCATTTCTTGTTGTGTGTGCATTATTGTGTTATTTTTTCTTACATTCTATGGTTATTCAAGTCTCAAAACAAGGCATTTATCTTTTGGGTGTGCATCGCGTTGAGAAACTATGAATTGTTATTCCGACCAAACCGTCATTTTCAACACCTAGGCGAGTTGTGACAGTCTGTCACAACTCTCCTATCCATAAATATACCATTGCCCAAAGCTCCGCCAAGAAAAAATAACCAACCTAACCGACGTAAAGTCAAATCTGCTGTTCTTACTGATACTCCCACTTAGGATGAAATTGCTGCAATAGAGGCTAATAGGAAGTATAAGAATGTCAAGAAGCGTGTCTTAAGCGAAGGAAAGAAGAAAATAAAAACTGTCAAGAAGACTCATAAGAAGAAGGGGCCAAGTGATGACGAAGAAGAAGCAGAAAATAATTGTTATTGCTTGGTTTGCCTTGAGACCTAAGATAACAGCAGATCGAATGAGCAGTGGGTCCAATGCCTAGAATGCAAAGGTTGGGCACACGTGGATTGCACTGGAGACGAACTGCATTACGTTTGCCATAATTGTGATTCAGATTAAATTAGTAAATAAGGATA